>JASANE010024820.1:0-18159 GCA_030248225.1 Trileptium ribeirensis | reverse complement strand
AGTCTTCGGTTTAGCTCTCCCAGTCCGAATTTGATCAACTTGGAAGAAATTTATAGTTTCATCACCATCCGATCCAGCTCGACGACAATGGATTAAACGACTAAGGTTTAGGTTTAGCCTTGGGATTTCACATTAATGAAATATATATATACACATATATATATAACTTTTACCAGTATATATTATATTCCAAATAACTTGCGAATATATACTTGCTGAATTACGTCTAGAAAACAAAATTTAATGGCTTTCACCGCTTGATGTATGTGACAGAAAACTTTGGAATCGCAATGTATATTTAGTGTTCTTTTTTTAGTTGGCGTACGATCTATAGTGCCCAACAATTTAGTCTTCGGAAGTCCTCGACGTTTTTTAGACCTTGCATTTTTCGTGCGTGCCATGAAAATCTAAAACCAATTGCTTAAATTGCTATGTTGTTGCTGTTATTTAAACACAAAATTTTTTGGAATTTGTATTTGGTTACGCAAATTCTCAAATGGCAAGATCATGCAAGCAATATCGCCAGAGTAAAGTTGATTAAATTGTAAATGAAAGAAGCACATTTTGATGGCTGAGCACAGACAAGATCCGATATGCCTTCTGGCCCCATCCACACGGCTACCTCTAGAGTCGGAATACGATTTACCTAGGTCCCCAACGGCACGCAGTTAAAGCTTCAGAATGTGCTTGAACATAGCTTTGGAGTTCCTGGACATAACCATTCTTAATATGGTATTACACAATATATATCTATTCATACATGCCGACGGTAGGTCATGCCAGGGGGCAAGGGGTCCCACGGGGGGCGGTCATCCCAGGGGAGAACCCCCTCCAACCCCGGCCGGCATAATATTTCCAGGATGAGAACCTTTTTTATTTTTTTGGTCCTCGCCGGCATGTTTTGCACTACGGGTACACCTTTATCCAGGGGGATAACCCTTTGCTTTTGGGCTCCTAGGGGGTGCCCTGGGACCCCACGGGTGGGGGTTACGAAGCCTACCGGCATGCATGTCTTTTTCAGGCCACTGTCCTAAAGTGACCACACAAAATACCATTGGTGCACATTATATCCGCGGTTCACATTAGGAAAAAAAACTTGGTGCAAATTAGGCAAGTCTGGTGCACATTGCGGTGTATGTACAAAATGAACTACAAAAATATAAAATACAAACATATCTAAAACAAACAATATTTCCAGATTCCCGAGATTTCACTGATTCTAATGATACCAAAATGATGAAATTTGACACACTGTAGGCCAAAAAATAACGCGTAATGTTCTAAACATAAAAATTTTAACAACAATTTATCCGTCACACTTTATTAATCGACACGACAAAGTAACGAGCAACACTGTGCGCCTTCCAAAAAATTTAATTAAAATAATGCAATAGTGATAAAGATCGCGGCGAGAGCTTTACGGTGATGTAAAAACTTATAAGATAACTTTATTCATAATCGTAAAACAACAAACTAATTAAAAAAGTGGTGCACTTTAGGGGGTGGTTCACATTAGGCCCAACTACTATACATAATATACTTTTGTGAACAGAAAGAATGGTGTTCCAAAGCAACTCGTGTGCCTTTGTTTGTTGTAGCTAAACCAGAGGAATGGGAATGTGAGGCAACTTTATCGAAATTTGGACGTTTGAAACGTGCGAAAAGAGAAAGTATATGTTAGGATCTATCGAATTTTGAACGATTGCAAATCAAGTGAACCTTGTTTTATACTCAGCTTTAATTATCCATGGGAAATGTCGCTATATGCAGGTTCTTATGTGATCCCCTTTATTTTATCAAAGCTGTTGTCTTCTTACACTAAAACGCTTTGCTGTTTTCCACTGGTTCTTGATTTTAAATATTAGTTCTCACTCAATTATTGTGAACTGTAAAGCAATAATAATTTCGAGAAAAGGGGACACAAGAGAAAACGCTTAGAAACTAGGAAAAAGTTAGCAAACGTGAAAATAAGCGAAATAGAAGGTGAGAAATTGCTGGAAAACTTGATACTCGAACAAATGAGAAAGAGTAAATGTCAAATGACAATGGAAGCAGAAAATGTCGAGGAATGGGAAACTTGAAAACTCGAATGACTAAAAAGTCACAATGATCGACTGCAGTTGGAAATGCGGGAAATTTAAAGGCGTATGTTGATGCAAATCAAATAGTGCTACGATATCAACACCTACAGAGGGTTATCCCCTAAAACGCGGACTCTCCTCAAGCCGTAATGACTCCGGAAGGCTCCATACCACGCGGTGAGCCTAACAGGGGAGGAAACTAGTGAAATGGGGTAAAATAGCATCAAATTTGCAAACATGGAGCAAGTCCTCGGGGGTGACAGTCTATCCTCTAAGCAACTGACCTTCGGCACATTCATTTGTTACGAGCATAACAGTAGGTGCAGTGGAAGTTTGTGATTAGCGGAACATACTGTCGCGTCCTTTATGAATTCAGATGTTAGAATAACTCGACGCAGATGTAATGATATCACTTGCCACATTTGAATATTGTGATGTCGGACAGGTTTATAGATTGGTCGTAATTTCCGAGGATCTGTTTAAAAGTGTGCCGTTCCTGGCGAAACACCGACCCAACGCGTTCTCGGTATAGTGTCGCCCTGGGGTGGGGCAAAGGTAAAAGTCGTCGGTGCAGCTGTGTTCCGGGTGAGAGGCGTGCCAGAGACACATCGCACACTACCAGTTCAAAAGCATTTTATACCAACCCGGTCACCTGTTGAAACTGCCGCCTAAACTTTGACTCAACTTTAAAATTTTGTAAAGGCCGGTCAAGCTCTTCAGATGCGGGGTTGGCAAAACGTGGAAGGTCTGCCGTTTGCATTCATTCGGTCATAACCTCAGCAATTTTGTCAGAAAAATGTGACACACCCCCTCTCTTCATACTCCCCTGATTTTCTAATATATACTTGTAAGTTTAGATTTGCATTCAAATAGTTATTGGCTAAGGTAGAAGTGGAACCTTTCGCTCGGATAATTTTCACTCAGTCTGTTTACCCAGTTTTGATGATCGGAATAATGATTTCTAGTACGACCTTTTGCCTTAAAGGCAATTGTGCTGTCTATCAACAAATTTCTTTATTGCATTGCAGACCGTTTACGCTAACCCAGCTTCCTCTAAATCATCCTGATGTTTCGACAAAATTTTCCGCATTACTTAATCAGAGAATCACAGGGAAATATGCCTCTTTAACTAAATATTTCCTCTCAAAGTAATCAGAGAAACTCAACAGAAACAATTATAGAAACGCTGGAGGCTGCACCGATAAAGCCTTACTAGATTCCCACTTGAGGAATTGTTCCGAGCGGTCGAATCCAAGTCTAATTGTTCTCAGTCTGTTTTCCCTAAACTTTGTCATGTTACATTATTTGCAACTACCTATAATATATCTTCATGACAAGCTGTCGACACGATATGTACTGCGATGAAATTGAAGATTCTTCAGCATTTTCGAAGGGGAATTTCACACTTTGCTAGACTTGCAATACCGCTAGATAACTGAAGGACATTGTCAGGTTTCGTTTTGCGTAGCAACAAAAGCGTTCCTTTTCACGTTATTTATATCTAAAAATCACTTGGATACCGACATTGTAACCCCCACCCTTCCTGTAGCAATCTAACAGGTGTGCATAGAAGTCCACCAAATAAGAGATGTAACGAGCCCAGGTGGATCTCAATCCGTAAAACCGCAACAATAGTTGCTCCGCCATTTCACGTTATAGAAATTACCATACAATTTCGTTCTTTTGCAACTTCCTCCGCAATTTTTAAATTTCCACATACGCCTTGTTTTAGCACTTCGGCCGGCCTTCCGTTGGCCCGTTGCGACCGATTATGGACAGAAAATACTTTCTATTCTCAACTCTATAGTAAGCCACTCTCAGCGCCACGCTTAGTGCTAATCTAAAGGACATCTAAGCTAAGCATTAGTCTTGGCATATGTAGAACGCCATACCAGCGTATGTATGGGCCACGCCCCTACATAACTACCACTGAATTCAAGCTATTTAATTATGCAAAGTCTTAACGTCATTAAAGTATTTGCGACAAAAATAATTTGCTTTGGTGGACACTCCGCGAGTTTGTTCCCGCCACCACCCGCAACGCCTTATACATTGCAACCATTGATGGTGACTCGTGTCTTTTGTGGACTGCTCAGTGTCCACATTGCCAGTCCAGATTTTTTTCCACGGCCCTTGCCTCGTCGGTCGGAGTAGGATTGAGAGCACCTTGAGGCTCACGTAGGTGTCCCAGCTTCTCCACGGCAGTTTCAAAGTTGCTACCAACTGGCTCCAAAAGATCACTAAATGATTGGCTAATCTGTGAGTTCGTCGCAATCGCTGAAAGCTGTGAATAGGTGCGTACACCCAAAGCCTATTTATGGACAGATTTTGTTTAACTATTTCAGGGTCATTTTGACCGTATGAATGAATAGCCGCTAGGCTGTAATATCACCATGTCGAAATTAGAAACGTTTACTGTCAAAATTATAAAGGTATCTCCAAAATTGGGAATAAGTCATATAAAAAACAGAAATCGGCTTCCCAAAGGTTATCGATTTAGGATGACCAAAAACTTAGTAAATCATCAGACCTGGAATGCAAATAGCATACAGTGTTTTGGGGTTTGCAATTTACAGCGACCGACCTATAGCAACAATAAACATAGAATATAAACTAAGCGAACCTGAATTAATACAAAAGTTATAATCGAATTCTGCATGGTTGGTATACAGTTTTTAAAATAATATATCTTTCGAAAATGTATACAATTACTATATATAGACGTACAAAAGGGCCTAAAAGGGTGCAGGTTTGGAGCACGGCTGTCGTCCCGGCGGGTTCCGGGCGAGATTGTCCATCCAGTGAGTGGTTCCTCAGAGGATGCCCAGTTTCTGGTATTGGTGTGGATCTCGTCCTGTGGCCCGTCCTCTTTAGTATTTGAAAGATGGTTTTGGATTCATGAAATTACAAATGATGATAAACACAAACTCATCATCGTGATATTTCTACGAGGTTGTCCAGAACTTGTCCGCCTTGCTGCTATGCCGGTTTCGATTTCCATACCATGCGCTCCTGAGTCATATCTCGCGAAAGTTCCATCGCCGCGATGTCATTATTAGCACCGTTCATCCATCTCGCCTTTGGCCTTCCTCGCCGCCTCTTTCCATCCACCTTCATATTCGTCACTCGCCGCACCAGATGTTCCCTTCTTTTAATGTGACCGAACCAATTAAGCCGTCGCTGAACGATTTTCTGGGGTAACTCGTCGATCGCTAGTGATCCACGGATGTGTTCGCTTCGAACTTTGCCCAACAGCGTTACTCACCCGGTTCAACGTAACATGCGCATCTCATTCACCTCCAGTCTTTTAATCATTCTCTTTGTAGCAGTCCAAGTTTCAGCGTCATAAAGCATTGCTGGTCTAGCTACGGACTTGAAAACTTTGCCTTTGACTTTCACGGGAACCTTTCTGTAGCAAAGTATGCCAGTTGTTTTCCTTCAGTTTGACTATGCGTCTTGGATTCTGCCAGTAACTTCAGGTTCAAGGTTATTCGCCATGTTGACCCTGGCACCGAGTACTTGAAGTTTTCTTCGTGCGCTAGAGGTTAACATTGTAGCTTCACTTCTTTAGGTCCATGTGCACCGTCTTCTTCCTGCTGATCTTAAGTGATTTTGCATCCAAACCTTGCCGTTACTTCTCTAACTGGTCTTGAAGTACTGCACTGGATTCACCTGTAAGCACCAAATCGCCGGCAACGAGGAGTGTCCATGGTGCTCCGGAAGTTACCACGAGCTCAAGTACAAACATCACGATGACGAATAAGAATGGACTTAATGCTGATCCTTGATGGAGACCGATCTTGATATTGAAATATTCAGTCGCGCCTACGGTGGTACGGATGCAGATGTAACAACCGAAGACAGGTCCAAACCAAATCTCGCGGGACGGTGTCATAAGCCTTCTCGATGTCGACAAATCCGCTGTGCAAATTTCTTTGTTTCTCGTTGTACTTTTTGTACAGTTGGTTCAGTACGATTGCCTCGGTTGTGCTCCTTCCCAGGATGAAACCTTTCCGATGGTGATCTCGCTTCTTATCCTGGTATCGATGAGTCTCTCCCACATCTTCATGGTATGGCTCATCAATTTGATACCGCGATAATTTCCACAATCCAAAATGTCGCCTTTCTGTTTGAAGACCGATACGAGCGTACTATTCCTCCATTCATCTGGCATTTTCTCCGTCTCGTAAATCCGCTAGAACAAATTTGTAAGAATCGATACACCTTCGTATCCCATAGCTTTTCATGCCTACACCGGGATGTCATCTGGTCCAACTCCTTTCCCATTCTTCTTTTTCTTCAGCGCGGCCGCGAATTCTTCATGCAAAATCGTCTAGGTGTCCCCATAGATTCTCGGTGTTCAATAGGTTTTCGTGATAGCTTTGACATTTTTTTATATTTTCACGCTCATCTAAATCATTGCCACTCTCGTCCTTGATACGCTTCACAGTGATAACGTCTTTGAACTTCTTGTCGCGCTGTTTGGCTATTTTCGAAAACAAAGTTGCTGCCAGCATCATGTTCGATCTTTTCATAAAATTCTTGATCTACTTCGCTTTTTTGCTTTGGGCACTTCTTTATTCGCCCTCTCTGCTCACCTTTTCGTACGCCGTTTTATTCTGTTGTCAAAATGCAATTTCTTCCTCGCATCCTTCTTTCGATCCACCGTCTCCTTCATTTCGTCACACCACCACCAAGTCTCCTTATCCGATTTCTATTTTCCGAATAAACCCAGTGTTTTTTCAGCTTCAGATCTTATAATTTTCGCTGTTGACTCCTACCACTCATTTGGATCATTGACTTCAAGGTTTATCTGCTCCAAAATACGTTGGCCAAACTCGGTGGGGGCATTTTGCTCCTTAAGTTTCCGCCACCTAATTTTCCTCGGTGGTGCAACCGGCTGTCTTCTCTCCGCTCCGATGGGCGTGTCCATTACGAGTACCCGATGTTGTTTGGCACATTCATCTCCGAGAATAACTTTTGCGTTGCATTTTGCAATCGGGTACAAAAGGCAGGGGACCTGAGTCGAAGTTCCGCCGCTGCGGTATATCACTAAGTAAGTGCCTTTGCTTCTCCTCGTAGAACGTGTTAACGTTCCTCAATCCTTTGGCCGCTGCAAAATCGAGAATTTTGTCACCTGCTTCACTATGATCTCCGATTGAAACACCACCATGAACTCTTTCCAGTCAGTCATTTTGCGCGCCAACACGTCGGTTCAGGTCACCTGTCACTACATATCGAGTCCCACCCAAACTCTCCGTGCAATCAAACAAATCTTCCATTTTTCTCTTCTTCGCTGCATCCAACTTGTGGAGACAATAGTGATGCTTTCGCCGCCGAAGTCCAGCCTCAAGGAAATAATCACTTTTCTTCTTGACTTCCACAACTTTATGGAGTAGATGTTGTCCAGTATCACGCCCACTCTGTTCCTTTCGCCTTCTGTTCCGATGTAAAACAATTCATACCCTTCGCTAAGTTCGCGGGCTTTCGATTTCTTCCATCTCGTTTCCTATATGCAAAGGATGTCAATTTTGTGATTTTTCATCATGCCCACGATGTCTCTGCCCTTAGCTGTCATGGTTCCCACATTGAGTCTTCCAATCCTCATTTTTCTCTGGACTAACATTTTTAGCCAACTCGTCCTCGAAAGTCCGGGAGCCCTTGTTGATTTTCAACAGGATAAGAGCTATGTTCCTGCGCGTCGCTTACGGGGGACGCCCTAGCCATATCCTCATTCACATTCGTAACTACCATAGCTTTGGTTTCAGCATAGTTTTACGCCCGGATGCCTTTCCTGAAGCCAACCCTCACTGTTTTCTCAGAAGGGCTTGGGAGGAATCGAAATTTGAGATCGAGCTGGATTTTAGATTCACCTTCAATTGAACGGCGAGAAATTTTTAACAGAAAAGAACAGAAGAAAGGCAGAATTTTTGAAATCGGACGTACCATCCTTAATAACGAAATCAGTTTGACTTTGGCAGCTCGGGGATCAGTCAACTTTACTGATTGACTCCTTCGCAGCAATTATTGCGATGTTCGGATACACATTAACCTGTGCGGCGGGCAGATTGAGTTCATCTGTGCTAGGAGTAGCGCGTGGGGACCCAGAACCTCACGAAGGACGGTTACAGTCGGTGCTGACCGTCGGATCGAAGATCATAAGTGCGGCTGGAGCGTTAGGCACAGAATAGGGAACTTATTTTCTGCTGAGTGAAGGTCGAGGCTTAACCCTTTCATGCCCGAATTAATTTGTGTATCGTTCAATGTTTGACAAACTCAAGCCTGCGCCAGTGATCCAATCCGAAACGCACGGGTGAAACTTGTCTACGCAAACCACTGAGCTATCCGAGAGCTGTAGCTCGGTTCCTTACGGAACTTCACTATGCGAGCGAATAACAACGCACGCTCAAACGTACGAAATACGACAAACTCAGTAAACACAATGAGTCGCAATGTGCGTTGGGTTCGTTTGGGCCTAGTGGGCACGAGAGGGTTTAGTTATGCGATAGGTTAATTTTTAATTAAGATTAAAAGATGTATCCACAAAATGTTACTATGTTGAACGTAGTTTGCCAGCACAGCTCGAGCTGAATTTTCCGTCCGTCCAGAGCTAATCGTACACTCATAGAATGACTACACTAAAATAGCCTCTAGAACTATCTTCGAAATCCTGGTCGAGTCTAGTTCGTTTTGCTAAGCAAGGACCTTAGTTTGGTCTTAGTTGGATTTTGGTGCCCCGTAATCGTAGGT
This sequence comes from Trileptium ribeirensis, assembly GCA_030248225.1. NCBI lineage: Eukaryota > Metazoa > Nematoda > Enoplea > Enoplida > Thoracostomopsidae > Trileptium > Trileptium ribeirensis. The sequence continues at coordinate 9,328 of JASANE010024820.1, read as the reverse complement.
AGATTTTACAACAAAATCATTCGTATATGATAGATCCAACGTTTTACATGACTGTTGAGGTGAGTTGGGGGTACAGAGAATTTTAACCTGAGCTGATAGCGGTTATAAACTCTTGTTGACAAAATATTGTTTTGGGTTTATTAGATCCGAGGTAGTTTTCAAAGTTTCATAGTTTAGTTGAAAATTCGGCGGTCATACCCCACTTGGGGCGAACGGCTGACGTCGACAAAAGTGAGGATGTGAGCCTTTGCGTTCCCCACTAAGTCCTCAAAAGGGAAGGCATAAATTTATCGCTGCAATTGAGGGTCATGGAGTTGACAGTTTTTTGGTTTGAAAATTTACGAGGAGGTAAATCGCTCGGGTTGTCCCTCGGGATACAGTCTGGAAAGAGTAATTTGCGTTTGTTTCGTCGCATAAATATAATACTATATTATCTTTTGTCCGTTATAGTACAGTCGCACAATACAAATTGATCCTCATATCCAGCTTGCACTGTACATATGTAATAACGGGACGCAGCTGCATGGCGCAACCTCCTAAGCCGGCTATCGTAACCTGAAGGGCGTACCGTGAATGCTAAAATTTTGACCCTATACTTGGCCAGATCCAAGAAGCTACGGAGCTTAGCAGACCGCAGGCGCGCTTCACGGGGTGTGTTCGGACCCCGCCCGCTTGGTTGCGCACGTGTTTAGTCTCTGGAATGATTCCTGAGGTCCCCCAGGGAGGCTAGCACCGACACCAGCTCACAGGGCATGGAGCCTATCCGCTATTCCCTATCTGAAACTCATCGGAAGTTGTTTGGTTCTAATTAGTTGTGTTAGATATTGGAATAAAAATGAGGATGTCCTTAGAAATTTGAAGCTCACGTTGGTTTGCATAATTAGGATCTTGATATGCTCCGTGCTAGACCATTGTAGCCTATGCGGCCCCCACAGGTTTCCAACAGGCCCTGGAAGTTTAATGTCGAATAATCGTTGGCGTTGTCGGTCTTTTTCTGACAAATTTAGTCTTGGGAACGATTATGGTAATTTCTGTTTAATTTGAGCAAAGAGTATAGGAAAATGCCTAGTGAAACGTTTGATTTATTGCCATGAACGGGTTAAATTTCGTTCGTGCACTCCTATTGCTTTCTTCCTTGGTTCCAGTGGAAAAACGAAAAATGGATATGTCAGAAGGCCATGCACGCCAGTGCTTGTGACATTCTCGCCCACAAGAAATGGCGAGCAGTGCCTGCTCGTCCGAGCGGGCAAACCAGAAAAATCCCTATCGTCTTGGTATGAATTAAGACTGTACTCGGTGCTCATAATACAAAGTTTATTTACAGGATCAAGATTTATTGTCGGGACAAGTGTTTCCGAACGACTATCGTGATGGACTCAGTGAATCAAATCGGCGAGCTTAGTAGTAACTCGCGGTGGTCGCTTCGGTTTAATCGGCTAGGGGCACAGGGCGTTGAGAAAAAGCAAAACAGGGTCAGAGCGTGCAGATATCCACCGGTTCGCGGACTAGGGACGGTTACCCTGCTTCGCCTCAATGCTAGCGATTCTTCAGCTATGGGGCGCATGAAGCAGGGGCCCTAGAGTGCTTCAGAAAATGCTCGTTAGCGTGAAATCTTACACTAACGGTGACGGACATTAGGCGGGGCCAGGGGTAAAACAGCGACATAACCTGACTATCCGAGCTCTACTATGACAACACCAAAACACGTTCTAGCGGGTACTCAAGAAAATAGTGGCGATATGACACTTCTGGGGTGCCGATAGACTTGTCCTAGCGATTCATTGCCGTAATGGCGCCCTGCCGATCGGTTCCCCGATCTTATTTCCTTACCGTGGTGCCATTTTGAAACACCGGGGCACGGGGCGGTCGGCCCCAGATTTTCTTTGGTTGTTTTCTCTTTTCCTCTCGCTATCGACGATCTTGTCGTGCTAGTACACTGCTGTGTACAGTGTCTCAACTGCACTGTTGTGCAGTTGAATTATCATCGACTTTAGTAGTCGATGTTCCAATATCTCTGTGGCTGAATGGTTAAGACGCATAATTTTGCAGCGGGCTTAAATTACCCGTGCAGGATCGAATTAACTCAAGGGCAAAACAAGAAAGACACATAAAATAAACGCAAAAGCAAGCTAAACTCAGCGATCTACTCGCTTCGAAGAAAAATCGGGGTTTTGCACTCGCTCGGTTCGGGCCAAAATGGCCTGGGCGAGGCAATTAGTTTTCTTTATTGGGATGGGGGTAAATATTTTAACTTTTTGGATGCGGGAACACGAGGTGTCTCTCTCGAATGGGCACTGATTGAATACTGCGATAGTGCTTGCCATCGGCTTGGTTAACCATGCTCACTTTGAGACATTGGCCTCGAGAGAGGACCATGTCGCTACCTTATGGTGAACACTCGTAAGCCTGATCGTTTTAGTGGCATATTTTAGAGTGCACCAAAATGAGATTTTAATATCAAACTGTCCGTACGCGGCGTCAACAGGGGCGAACGGAATGTTGGGACGGCTAGGGGCCCCCATCGGTCGCTTACTCGGTTATTTGGTTAATGGGGGTATTGCCTAGCATTTTTTCGGTCAGTCGTCATGGCGGAATGCATGTTTGTTTATGATGCCTACCATATTTGCCTAAAGCTGGCGCAACGTTTCTGTAAATTTTATTAATCCTAACGCACCTCAACGCTATAAAACAAGAGCACTACACTAAAACCGAGACAATCCATTACCAACGTTCCGTGGGAACGGCAAACACCTTAATCTCAAGCTAAGATACTTAGAATTTGATCAATCTTTTGTATTCCCCCAAATTTTCTTAACTCGTTCTGATAAATGAAATTTTGAGGGCTTCCTAAAGCCCAACGGAAGCTAGTCCTCCGTCGCCAATCTGCGCTTCTGTTCAAGCCCAAACACGGCATGAGCGTTGAACGTACCACTAAGCTGTAAAACCCATAACCATAACCAAAAACAAGCAAGCAAGTCCCTAGAGTTTCATTGGGAAGTTTTACCGTGGTCAGCTCAGGAAAATTCGATAGCCCTAACTCAAGAGCAGCAAGTCATGTAAACCATGGGCGAGAGGCGCCCATTTTGATTTATCCTACCTAAGACAACGGGGAATCAGAAGGACTTCGACGTGTTTTCCTGCAACTTCCTACCGTCCCGTGTAATCGCCCACAGCGCCCAAAACCGGACTCGACTTAAGGAGGTTTGTCACAGACTTAGTGATATTATAACAAATCGGGGCGAAGCGAATCAACTCTACATCTGGGGAAAATAAACCGCCATATTCCAGGTTACTATCCTCCATCTCACTTACGAAGTTCGATCCGGGGCAGCGAGCGCTAGCCCCTTCGCGAGACAGTAGTGCCTACGCGCATCCTCCACCGGTCGAATCCATTCTAAACGCGAAAGTAGAAAACCACGAGACAGCGTAAAATCAATGTAAAAATTACAACACAAGAGTTTAGCGTCGGAGCCGGTCAGTAAAGTCGACCGAACTCCACGCTGCGGAAGTCGAACTGACTCCACGAGTCGACGCGTTGGTCGTTGCCTCGAAATTTTCGCCCATGTTTTGGGATGACGATTTTGTCGCCATCCATTCGCTGACAATTTCTTGACGCCCACGTTTTTGGGGGTTTTCTTTGAGCATCTAATTCGCGACACTTCCGGAAAATTCGAATTTAACAGCTACCGTAAGCCGTCGATGTCCTTAGGGACAGTCGGCTTCAATTAAATTTGCCGACATCAAGTTTGAACCCTCCGAATACTAGGAAGTCAACCACTTTCGTCCCGATTATCTCATGAAATTCAAACTCTGAAGTTCAAACTTCCCGTAATTATCGGCGGATGTTCAGCGAAATCGGATCCTAAACTCACAACATTCGAACTGCTTCTGGTCCCCGCCTAGTTTGAACCACTAAATACGAGTCTCTCACGCAATTTCCTTCTTCAGGCCCAATTAGCGTGACAATTTGCTCGTTTCTTTTTTGGTTGTTTGCTATTCCCAGCCCATTTCAACTCGGCAACTATTGACTCGCCCTATGTGGATTTCGAGTTGCCGCCCTCCTTAAGCTAAATTTAACTTAGAAGATGACCCTCGCTCATGAGGACATCTTAAAACATCGAAAAAGCTCGATCTAATTTACGACTTTAATGGGACTGCCTACGTTTTAACGGCTCGCCGGGGGAACTGACGACGGAAAAACGCCCGTCTCGAGGCCAGAGACGGGACCAAGTCCAACGAGCTCCCAACCAGTCAGGGGCCCTACTTCAAGGCCCCTAGGGTCCGCGGAATGGCCCTAAAGTCACCCCCGTTCGTCCTAATGGTCCGTATTTTGTCCGTCCGTAAAACTCTTAAATTTTATCGCTTTTTGTATGTGGCGTCCCCGTCCGTCCGATGTTGTTTCTGTCCTTAAACATACATATATATGATACTTACATATCAATATAATATATAAACATATATGTCTACAAATATGGATAGACATATACAAATACACGAACTACACACATTAGACATAGTGGCGTCCTGAGCGACAGAAAGGTCGCTCAGGATAAACACATACTCACAATACACCAACAACAACAACAAAACGGCCGACCAAAAGCGTCGGTTAGAGAGAGAACGAGGACAAGAAAACAAAAGGACAGCAAGGCCACGAAGAGGGCGTGGGAAGGGAAGCTGGACAAGGGGAATCCCGGGGGATTTTCGAGGGGCTGGGGTTAGATTCGGTCCCAGGACGAAGAGTGGAATCGATCGGTACCAAACATGAGGGGAGAAGACGTACTATTGGGTCGGGACACACGACTGGGTCCGGACGTATATTAGTATAGGGGGATTTGGTAGGCTCTTCCGTCGCAGCGGTTGGGCGGAGCGACAACCGCCGGGAACCGTTGGACTCGCCGTCAAACGGCGATTCGAATGAGGGGTGATATCACTGCCGGAGCGGAAGGGGTAAAAACGGTGCTAAAATCACAACGATTAGAGAGTAGCAGCTACGGTAGGCTCGCTTTCGCCGGCTGTCCCGGGTTAACGGGGCGGCGGACCGTGACTCGCCTGGTATTTTTGGAGATGTCTCGTCGAGACGAATCCTATGAGGCGCGGTTCGCCCATTTTGGAGTGGAGAGAAAAATCTCGAATCATCTGTGCTCATTAGTGGTTGGCAACAGAGATTTAGGCACCTTTGAGTGACTACAGCGGATCAGAGGGGATTCGGACAAGGGTCCGGCGCACGTCGTTGGACTCACCTAGTCACTATGAACAAAACGAGGGGTCGTATGCACACCGGCTCCGGAATGAGGTGGGACAGTGAGGATGCGGCAGGGTGGGGGCGTGCATCAGACACATTCATTCACATATCACGGCGGGGCAATAAGAAAAAGAGCGGTTTTACCTGAATATGCACAGGGACGTTCACGGTTGTGCGAGCAGGCACAGGGGTCTTGAGGTCGTACGCAATCGGCTAAGGGGCACATACACACACATATATATGGTATGTTATAAATATATGTAAATTAATAATGCTGATTCTGCTTCGACAACCCAACGTAGCGTAAGCAGCGGTTGTCTTTGTACGTTACGAGCGAGGTTCAGGCGTTGTCCGGGGCAATTTTGGTGTGCAACAATAGTCCTCAAAATGTTCTACCAACATACTCCAGTTATTCCCGGATAATACTGCCCTAGACCGGTGCGGGCCATCAAATTAACCCGGTATCGGTCATTCTTTGTAACCTCAAAAGCTACCGTACGTGTAAAGTTAGTTGGTTGCGAATTGTGATTTCCCGTGACCATTGCTTAGTATGCAGCCAAAACTCAAGTAAACTTAATGTTGTTGATTTCTGTCTCAATAAACTTGTTAACTTGAATGTGCAGCCAGGGGCCTCCTATTCCCGGTCATAACAGTCAAAGTTTTAACGTATAGTGGCGGCTGATTGGGGTTCCTTTTTTCTGTCCGTAGGGGTTCCATGTTCAGTCTTACGCGTTGGTTGGGGCAACTTAGTATTCCTTGGTTTAATTGAATCGCAACATTCGTCCCGTTGAAAGTTTAGAACGATGCACTGATGAAATATATTGCACTGATAGAAATGGTATTTTTATACAACACGATTCACTGATGAAATACGATTCACTGATAAAATACGGCGTCTTTTACACAAAACGATTTACTGTTAAAATACGATTCACGGATAAAATACGGCATTTTTACACAAAACCATTCACTGATAAAATACGGCATTTTTACACGGAACGATACACTGTTAAAATACGATTTACGGGTAAAATACGGCATTTTTATACAAAACGATGCACTGTTAAAATACGATTTACGGATAAAATACGGCATTTTTATACAAAACGATGCACTTTTAATATACGATTTACGGATAAAATACGGCATTTTTATACAAAACGATGCACTTTTAAAATACGATTTACGGATAATATACGGCATTTTTATACAAAACGATTCATTGGTAAAATACGACCTTTTATGTATGAACGTGACCCAGGCTATCAATGTGTTCCAATACCATTTTGGGTGCGGGAATCATGAAATCACTCGTAACAGGGAAGGAACGGTCCTGTTACACACATGTTCGAACAAAACCTAGGAAATTTTCATTTATTCTATTTTAACATGACTTTGATAGTTTAGAAGACCTAACACATGTCCCATATATATCACAGGTCTTGGTTGTGAAGTTTCTCAACTTCACGGTTTAAAATTTATATCACGTCTTTACAAGTGTCTGCAGCATTAGAATAAGAGGTTGCAACTGCACCAGTGTAGCAAATCATGCAAGAATTGCCATCGAACGTATCATTTCATGCCACCAACAGTTATATGAACAGATTATGTTTAAGCAGTAATCCCGCCGAATTTCGCGTAGACTGATTGATACTAATAAATAATAAATGTTAACTTGTATCTTTTATATTTATGTATGTCTGGACGAGACCGAAAAAATTGTCAGGCTCGTGGATGAGGAGGTAAAACACAAATGACATCATTAAAGAACTCATTTTAAGCAGTGCTATATCACATTTTAAGTAATAATATGTATTATATTCATCAATAGAAAACTTTTTAAAGTTTCGGAAACAATGAAGTTAGATGATTGGATGTATCTGAATGATGCACCCTCTTTGAAAGTGTAACCTTTTCTGGTGGACGATCCTCCACTGCGTTGAACCAACTATATTTTTTGTTCTGCAATCTAACGTATTCACTAAATACGTAGAAAAGACTACAAATATATAGATTTAGATTATTTACCGAAATAATAAGACCGGTTACATTATCATGCACTAAGCCGAGATACCAGCGATATGAGCGGAGAAAGTTAGTGCAGACCCTCAGGAGATCGGCGCTCGCCCTAGAGGAATCCAATTGCTGGAAATAACGCATTAACCTCATGGGGACGTGTGTGATATATATCATTTTCATTACTAAATAAAAACGAATAATATAAAAAGAGAATTATTGTTATCGCTGGTATACAACATAATAAAAGCTATAAGATAACGTGAAAAAGAACATGAATATTGATGGAATTTATAAATTGAGAAAAGTTAGAAAAATTAAAGGAAAAGTTGTGAAGAATAATTTTAAATTAGAGATTAAATGTTGGGCATTGTAGTGTAAATTTTGGTTGGGAGAAGTAATGGAAAAGAATGAAAATATAATGTTTGAAAAATTGCAAAATGAATTTTTTGTAAATTTGGAAATTTAAATAATGAAATCCAGGAAAAAAACGTGCAGGGATTTAATTTTGATAGGGGCTTTTACTATTTATAAACAAAATATTACTATTTTAAATTATCTAACATAGCTGTTCACATACAGTTAAATTAATATTTATTATGTTCATTGGTAAATACGTAGCTATTGATTAGACAAAGTTTAAAGCATCCTTACTTTGGTTGTTATGAGGGGTTTAGCACGCTGCACGGGCCCCAAGGGTAAAATTCAACTTTTTCGGGTTTAAATTTCCATTTTATTTAATGTTTTATTTATGTGTCCCTAAAATATCGGGTTTTTCAAAAACTTAAGATTTTATAAATTTTATCTATTTCACTCATAATCGCTCATTTTACTCACTAGCTATATGCAATTAATTTTGTTTTTATTGTTACTAATCAGTCTGGACGTAGTGTCAACCTTTGGGCAGGTCCAGCCTTCTATTTTTCCTCCCAAAGAGACTATATTCCACTGGTCTTAACTTTACCGCTGAAATTGTAATTGTTTACTTATTCGCCCCATGGGGATCTCTTTCGTAATGGAATTTCTACCTCTCTTTCGTATAATGATCTTTATTTCTCCGTATTTTGGGTATATGACTCCCTAACCTTAGAGCCAAAATTCAACCATTCCAATATTTCTACCTAAATACCTAAATAAATTTCTCCACAATTTATACCTCCCTCCGTAGGGGAATATTCGTATTATATTATATTCCCGGTTACCATATTCCATATTTCCAAATTCCTTTATTTCCTTTTCAGGAACCTTTATTTCCTTTTCAGTTTTATATATTTCCCCTTAATATTGGTTTGAAACCAAAACCTAACAAAATTTAACATTTCCATTTAAATATTAACAAATTCTCAAGTTCCCTTAAACTCTACCGGGGTATATTTCATATTCTTCCTGGGACAGCCTGATCTCACCCATTTTTATTAACTTTTGGAACCTCCAAATTTCTATCATTCTTCTCTAATTCAAGTATTCCGATAGTCAACTTTTACTAATGGTATACGATTTCTTAAACATCTAAAATTATTAACTGCTTATTCTCAGCCAGAAATCTACTTAATCCGTACGGATACCTCTATTTCTAACCGCAAAACTCACTAAATTTTACCAATTATATAATTTTAATAATAAATAAATAAATAATGATTACGTATTAAATAAATTTCGAAATTATATTAAATCAATTAAATTAAATAAATAAAATTAAATAAATAAATTTAATTTAATATAATAAATAAATTTAATAAATAAATTAAATTATATTAAATAAATTTTCTGCGCTGTGACATAGCTAACCTGTTGTATCGACATTATTACTACGTGATATGTTTTCATTTAAGGAATTGCGAAAATTCGTATTTATTCCTACAGACATGAGTCTCAGACAGTAAATATTTTGGTTGTGGTGATTATGGAGTTTTGTTTCATTGTTTTAAACGATATGGGGCTGGTGCCTTTTTCACCACAAAATTTTTCTTTTTCTTTTTAATAAAGGCCGCCCCCACAACGCCCTGGTATTCCCTGTCGTCCTCGTCCTCGGTATATGAGCGTATGTGTACGTAAATGTATATATAT
>JASANE010024818.1:0-48163 GCA_030248225.1 Trileptium ribeirensis | reverse complement strand
TAAAATTATGTTATAAATATCTTTCATGATTGTGAAAATTATATTGAGATACATTGATCGGGCTTAGAATTAAAAATACATTGGGACAAATATGTGGTTTTCATTTTCTACCGGAAGAGTTTACTCATGTGACATGATAAACGCAGTGTATTACCATGTGCGAAGACGTGTGGAGTCAAATAAGTTCACTCATCACATCACAACGTACTCCCGAAAATATCCATATTTTGGATTGATTTTTACTCACCATTCGACTTAATCAGTATTAGTAATGCCAGCAATAGTAGTTCATGTTACGTTGAAATCTCAAGAAAACGTTTAGCATTAATGTGCCACGACCGTTCCAAAGTTGGTTTTAGTAAAAAGTTGAATCAAATAGTCACAAAAACCGCCATTTCGGTATTAAGATTGCAATAAATTATAGGGAAAGTTTCGGGCAGTAAAATCATCAAGAACTTTGAAGACACGTGGCATAAATTAGATTGACATATTTTCGTTAATAAGTCTATCGCCAAGTTCTCAGGTTAAATTTCACCACATACCATTTTTGTGTTGAAAGAATTGATCGAACTATGCAAATTTCGTCCTGTAAACCCGAATCCATTGAAGCCAGATGGTACTATTGCTTTGAATCTCTTTCAATGAATGTCAATTTTTTCACTAAACCAAAATAGACTAAGCTGCAAGTAGCTACTTCCTTTTGGTCTCTGCAGTTTTGTTGAGCATCTCGTCATGTAAAATGAAGTATTTATGGAAATTATCTACGTCAGTTATTTGTCGAATTGTGTTAACACGGAATTTGTGAAGTTTTGAATCTCTATTATATCGATTGCTACAGCATTGGTTACGCACAAGCTAGTCATCAAAGCGTGATTTTTTCTTAAACGTTACCGGCGGTTCATCGAGCATTCGCAATCAAATCTAGAGGCATCCTATTGTTGTAATAATCAACTTCAAACGATTATAGCACGGCAAGTCCAACGAAAAGATTTTGTTACAAAGTGTACTCTCGAACGCGAGTTTGTTTTTTGAACACCCCAAAATGTAAATGAGAGTGGTACTAATCAAAATAAGCGAACACTCAGTTTATGAGATTGATTTGAGTTGAATTTATCGCTAGTAATTAACAAATATAATATATAACACTATTAACGTAATAAATTACAAAACGTGAGCCGAGCAATAGGCAAAGTATTTGGTATATTATTTGTGTATACATATGTTTCAACTTAATATTTAATCAATTTATAGTGTTAAAGTATCAAGTTTTAGACAACTAGTGTCAAAAGCACCATACAACAAGCCAGCTAGCTAAAAATTAACTCTTTATTAGTATCAACTAATGCAGCGTTTACGTTATAAAGGACCCCCATGTGAAAGTTTTGTCCACCCAGAGTGTCTCTAACACAGACCAATTATATGGTTTCTTGGAAACCACGGTGTTTCTGATGGTATTTTCAGTTAGGATACATAGGTAGTGTAGTGTCGATAATAGTATGGTGTAGACTACACCATACAATTTATATGGTCTAAGCTATACCATGCTGTTATTTACACAAAATATATAATAGGTTTGTGTATGGAGTCCTTGACACCGTCAGTAAAAACAATAGGTACATTAAAACACTATAGCTACGTTGATGGTGTCTCATACACCATCTATTGCATCATATAGTGTAGGTATATACCGTGTGCCACTGGATGGTATGGTCTAGACCACTGGGGACAAAACTTTCACATGGGGGTCTTTTATAACGTAAACGCCGCATCATTAGCTAATTAATTAAGTAATTATGACCCATGATAAACTCATAGAGCTTTAAAAGCCACATATCCATGATCAACGACATAGAAAACCCCGGTGCACAATTTATTTTTTCATTTCTGAGCACTTTGAAAACTTTCAAAAAATTTGCTAATTTATAATTAATTAGTAATTAGCTTATCAACTAACTAATTAGCACGTTTTTAACTTCCTCGAATAGTAACAAACGCCAGATTCATAATCTGCACGACGAGATGTAGTAAATGCACAAAAATAATTGTTTACATTAAATATTTATTGAAAAATATGTATTTTTTGCTGAAAATGCTAAAAATAGGCTAACACGCATAACTAATTAGCTGATGACGGAATTAGTTAAAGCAAATTTTGACAAACAAGCTATGCCTTGCACCTGTCGGATATTAGGTTTTTCAAATAAAAAAATTTAAAATCGGCCCAGTGGTTATTGAGGATATCGACGGATAGACGCACAGAAAGTGCAGATTTTTCTCCCTCTAACGAAAACAAAAAGCTTCACTTCGCTCCGCTCTATAATAATTACATTTCATATATCATTATATTATTATATTTACAATATAATAATTATATTATAACACCTACATTTGAGCTGATATTGATCGTACGAAAAGAGTTTCAAACATTTCTTTCTTAAACGAACAAAGTCTCAATATAAAGGACAGCGTCGTGGAACGAGTTATATAAAAGTGTACATGTTTTGCACCCAAAAGCCATGTATTATGATGGCTAGTTAAATTTGTATTGTTTCTGGCTTCTAAACGCAAGGCTAATTAGGTTAGGTGCTTTGTACAGCAATGGTATGTCATGGCTAAATATGTTTATTGGGTATAAAAGCTTGAAACTTGCCGCATATAGCAGAAACAAGACTGCACCTGTTTGTGTTGATTTGATATAACCATTATCGTGCTGATAGCAATTGAAAATTCACTTTTGATCAACCTATTTATCTGTTTTCGTTTTGTGCCTGAGACAGCACTTTTGACCTCTTTTATAGTGACATGAAAATGGCTATAACGACGAAATTAAACATTAACTATATGCGAATAGAACAGGTACACCGTGAGAAATGGAGTAATGTATATACACTAAAACGTCTCAGAGTTTGTATTCCTACAAATCAAGTACTTTAGTTTATAGGTGTAGTCAAAACTTTTCAAAAAGTAAAAACGCTTTTCCTGACTTGGACACAACTTTCACGAATGTTTAATCCTTCGTGTAGCTAATAGCAGCCATCCAACTTTCCGGGCGGAGCTGCTGACCAATACATAAATGTTCTGCCGCAACTTCTTATAAGAATGTATAAGATGACTTCTTTATAGTCACTCATGCAATTGTAACAAGAGCCACGCGTGATGACGCCCCTGCGCTTTGCATAAAAAGCATTAGATTCTAAGATTATTTTAACTAGAATTTCACGATTCGATTAGATGTCCTTCGGACATTACATTATATAACAATATTGCCTATGTGATCCCATGATGCTTTGTCGTTTTACTTCACGTATGCATACAAGTCTTTTAACAAAGTTTGCTTGTAATAATACATACTTATATATGTTCTTCATATATATATATATCGTACAAAAACTATAAAATCGCAAAAGTACTCACATGAGCGATTAAATTATTCTTTTGGCTATCGATTGTTTGTGTATCAATGTACAATTTTGGATCGGCACACTAAGTAGCGTTTTGCCGACCGTAGTACATTGTGGAATTCGGCGAATTATATTGTTGGCGGTTTCTTTGCTCATGCGCTGGGTTTTGAAAACGTTCTGTGCAACTATACATTAAAAACTATTTTAAGCAAATAGTTGTTGTTTATAAGAGTAAATAGTCCTGGGTTGTTTTCGGTCGTTTATTGAATTTTGTTGCATATGACATATGGTTGCCTTGGAACGACATTGTTTGTACTGGGATGGGATAAGTCAAAACATTTTGCTATTAATAGTCCTGTAGTTCTCGGAATCACTTTGAAATGACATTCAAGTGCGTCGAAGCTTGGGTGTTTAAGTCAGCACGCACTCTGCTCTAGGCCTCACTTCAGTTCTACCGTCATAGAGTTCGACAGTTTATTGCTCTGCCTCACTCCAGTTCTACCGCCAGATAGTTTGGCAGTAGTTGCTTAGCCTCACTTCAATTGTTCATCAGTCTTATTCGTTAATTATTGCGCCACGGATTTTTTTGTTGGTTGGACGTTCGCTAGTGCTTACCTCTGCGGTTATCGTAAATCATTGTTATATTTTGGTGTGGATTTGTTGTGGTATTACCAGGTTACTTATACTCGCTAGCGGCCTTAAAATGTTTGGACTTTAGCTCGACCGGTTTACGGCACAGAGGCATCCTTACTTATTGATTATTCGTGCAAGCTGCATCTCGGCATTCTATTATTATGCGGTTATTGTGGATGGTCACGCGGTTCGTGGACATTTACGGATAGACATTATTGTGTGAAGAAGTAAAGATAGAGACACTGCTGCATGATGATAAGTGCTAAAGAGCATGTGCTCGCTTTTGCGATGTTTTAACAGTATTTTGTTTTTTTATGTTCGAAGATTTTACTGATTGTTCAGTTTGGTGGAGTTTCTACGTACGTATCTTGCTCATCATTTCAATTGGAGTTGTTTGTTTTGGACCACAGTATATACTTATACAGTGATTGCTTTGATTGAAACTGTGTTTATTTCTCTTGCTGAGAATAAGTAGAGTGGAATTGTTTGTGTATACACGCATAGAGAGTGATAGTACTACAGCCTAGAGGAGGCCTATTATAGACTTAAGCGGTACATTTTAATTAAGAGTTAGAGTTCATCGTTTTCGTAACGACAGTCGGACATTCCCAAAAGTCCAGAGTGTTGAATTTACCATAAACCCCTAGCGTTCGATTGTTCTTCGTTACATTTTGAGGTCCCACCGATATTCGGTTCTTTATAGCCGAGTCTGGTGAACTTTGATCGTTGTATTCAATCGTGCCAATTCCAGGCGGACAAATACGGCTGAATATAATTTGAGAAGTAGGAGTGGAGCAAGATTAAAATCTAGTGACGACGAACCAAATAATAGTTCGTACTTAAAATCGGATAGTTTTGTCTACTTTGTGCCAAGTCTGGAGCAGCCGCAAATGGTAGATTCACTGTCCAAGAATATTGGTCAATTAAATCATGTCGTGAAAGATCTAATTACAAAACTAGATACGGGTTTACAGAATTTATCAGATGAATTTTGGTGAATTATCACATCGCGCCAGCTTAGCAAACCAACTTGACTTTACAATAAAACCGTATAAAGGGGATTTGACTGGTCAAGATTTTAACACTTGGATTGAAAATTGTAGCACAGTCTGCGAAACCAAATTGATCGGTGAAGCATTAAGATTGAGAGTATTGCCAGCGTACTTAAAAGATCGGGCTAAAGATCTTTATGATCGTCTTCCTGACGCCTCCAAAAGGCATTACAATGACTTGGTGCGTTCGTTGAGAAATGGGTTAGCTACCCCCGAATGGCCAATGTACCATGAAGCAGCGTTAGAGCAACGTCAACAGCATGTCGGTGAAAATGTTACAGCATACCTTAATGTAATTAAGCGCGCGTGTAAAAATATATATCCGGCTGAGAATGATGCGAACCTGCAGCGAAAAATAATTAGTCGATTTTTCAGTGGGCTCCGTTTGCCCGAATTAAAGTCACAAGTATGTCGTGATATGCCCAAATTTTTAAGAGAGGCCGAGGACTTGGGCCAACGATTAGATATGCAAATTATATTGTGCACACGCACCGTTTCTACGGTTGGAGTTGGATCATCCTCGGCCATTTCAGATAAGAGATTGGAACAAATTACACGCGGAATAGAACTTTTGACCGAAAATCAAAAAGTATTGGCTTCTAAAATAGAACGCCCCCGTGAGGCACAACGTGAAACGACTAGGCCTTTCCCACCTAGGCGTCCCGACACAGGATACCGACCAAATAATATTCTACCACAAAACCAAATGATGAACCGAAATCGATTTAATCCCTTTGCAAAATTTAACCCAAGGGGTCTCAGGTGTTATAACTGTGGAAAACCCGGCCACATGGCTATGAGTTGCCCTTTTCGAGGTCCGCAACAACCTAATAATAGGAACCAATCAAGACCATGATTCAATAATACCAGAAATACCTTCCCATCGTCAAACAGTCCACTTCAACAACCAATACATCCATAAATAATGTTGGACCAATGGCAGTCAAACCAGTAACACGAAATGTGGTTGCTGCAGCTACCATGGCCGAACTTGACCCAATTAAAGGTGAGCCACCCACACCCAAAAATAATATTGAGCTCTAGGAGTTAAAGCGAGAAATTGAGGCCTTGAGTAAGCAAAACGCGCTTCTCGTTGAGAAGGCTTATCCGCAGTTCGCTGGAGCCATCACTGTTGTACCAAAGTCAACTGTAACAGCCATTAATAAAGAAACGCAAACAATGATCCCAGGGAATAACACTGAAAGAAAGACTGAAAAAATGTCTTTGAAACTGGTCAAAACCGGATGGTCGACACTAAAATATATCATGCTTATTTTTGCAATGCTGCTGTTTTGTACAATGACTATACCTGGTGATACTGCATTTGTTCGTATTTTAAATAAGTTACATCCACATTTATTTCCTTCTTTTGGAGTTGGGTTTGTGTCAGAAGGCCTTTTTGTTACCGCAGCTGATTCAGTTCATGTCCTAATACTAGTTCACCCTAAGCACGAAAAACATGAGCAATGCAAAACTGTGTTAAAAATACATTCAACATAAATAATAATTCAAAAGATTGCAACTGCACTGGTCATAAAGTGAAACTCAAAAGGCACTTCGCCAGTATATTTTAATTTCGATGGATCCGTAGATCCAGAGTTTTACGAAACCCTAATTAAAACTATTTGCACAGATAAACCTTTTACATGATCGTTTAATCAACACCCTAGAAAGAAACGATTTGTTGGAGTAGCAATTGCAGTTGTAATGTCAGTCTTAGGACTTGGAGTTGGTATTGCTAACACAGTTAAGATGTCAAGGCTCGAGCCTAAGGTGATCGCACTCCAAAAGGCTGTTCTTTTACTGGAACAACATGTAATTGAGCGTCCTTAGCAAATCAAACAGCTATCCATTAATCAAGAAATATATGCAGTAACACATGATATCGTAAGATACATGAAACAAGCAACTGTATCTATTGAATGTACATTGACTCAGTATGTTGTATATACACATTTCATGTCACAAACTAACTTGTTTATGATGTACGAAACTTAATTAAAGCTACGGTCACAGCTTGTAATGATGGAACGCTGTAGGCCGACATTTTAACAGCAGCAGAAATAAGAATTTTAGTCCAGAGAGAATATTCTTTAGCTGATACCGTATATGTTCATGACCCGGAATTATTTTACCATTTTGTCACCGTTTATCCGGTGATTATGGATATAATGAACACACGTTTCGGTCACATACTTGAGATTCCAAGGATAAGAATTAAAAATATTTTGTCTTTGATGCGAGTTGTGAATGTACGATTTAATGAACCTAGTTCGAACACGACACTTCGTTTGTCTTTACCTTACTTCATTACATATGACACAACGCTGAATAAAGGCTATTTCCACGAAGTAGTATCAGAGCTTTGTCGTACAGGTACCGGATTTTAGTATTGCGCGCGCGAGTCCCCCGACTAGTAATAGCGACGCATGCCTTCAAGATCTGCGCAACTCTTCTATTACAAATAAGTCATGTATATTTGACGTTAAACAGTATTCCCCAGAAGCGATAATTGAGAGTACGCGCGTAGGCATTCTAGTCCGCACATCTCAGGAATATATACACGTAACCCGTGTTCAGCCTGGTGGGCAGGTTACCAAGACGGAGAAGATTGCAGTACCAGAACACGGTGTAATGTTTTTTGCACATTCTGGTTTTTCTATGATTATTGTTGGTGATCAAGTTCTAACCTCGAATCTAAGGCCTGCTCAAGATTTTGAGGCACTGGTACAAAAAGTCGAAAATTGTCAACTTAACTTTTCTGATATAGCCCCTCCTGCACGGAGTAAATTAAATGATGTCAAATACCATGCGGCCTTAACGCAGGAACTGTTAAAACAGGAGTTATCATTTTTCATGCCTGATGAAACCGGAATAGAACTTCCATCAGAAATTACTTTAATAATAATAATTGTAATCCCATTGATTTTTCTAATCGTTTGTGTGCAATATTATTTTCGCAATAAAGTGAAAGAATTATCTTGTCGATGTTGCAAATGAAACTCTCAAAACCAAAGGAACAATGATATTGAACTTAAAGAAAATTCGGCGTCCTTTCCTACTGAGCAAGATTATCATTTAGCAGCAAACTCATTAAGCCTCACTGATCCCTTAAATTTTAAGGCAACGTCCACTAGTCCTTGAGAGTTAATGTAAACCAAAAATAATATGGGAAATAAACTCTATAAAAATGAACAAAAATATTTTTTGGATGTTATATGGTATTCTACTATTTACGGTAAAGCTCACGTGTGCGGTTTTGCGATATCTTTACAACTGTTTGCTAAACACACGTCATAAGGCTTAACGATACTCGTGTGAGCCATTTTGAGATATTTTCATAGTCACGAATTTGTTATAATTTAGTAATTAATAAGTTCTTCATATATACATCATACGAATACTAAAAAATCGCAAAAGCGCTCACATGAGCGATGAAATTATTGTTTTGGCTATCGATTGTTTGTGTATCAATGTTCAATTTTGGATCGGCACACTAAGTGGAGTTCTGCCGACAGTAGTACATTGTGGAATTCGGCGAATTACATTGCGGGCGGTTTCTTTGCTCATGTGCTGGGTTTTGACAATATTCTGTGCAAGTATACATTAAAAACTATTTCAAGCAAATAGTTGTTGTTTATAGGAGTAGATAGTCCTGGGTTGTTTTCGGTCGTTTATTGAATTTGGTTGCATATGACATATGGGTGCCTTGGAACGACTTTGTTGGCACTGGGGTGGAATAAGTCAAAACATTTTGCTATTAATAGTCCTGTAGTTCTTGGAATCACTTAGAGATGACATTCAAGTGCGTCGAAGCTTGGGTATTTAAGTTAGCACGCACTCTGCTCTAGGCCTCACTTTAGTTCTACCTTCATAGAGTTCGACAGTTATTGCTCTGCCTCACTTCATCTCTTGCGCCAGACAGTTTGGCAGTTGTTGCTTAGCCTCACTTCAATTGTTCGTCAGTCTTATTCGTTAGTTATTGAGCGACGGATTTTTTTGTTGGTTGGACGTTCGCTAGTGCTTACTTCTGTGGTTATCGTAAGTCAGTCTTATATTTTAGTGTGGATGTCTGGTGGTATTTCTAGGTTACTTGTACTAGCTAACGGCCTTAAAGTGTTTGGACTTTAGCTCGATCGGTTTACGGCACAGAGGTGTCCTTACCTATCGGTTATTCGAGCAAGCTGTTTCTCGGCATTCTATTATTTGCGATTATTGTGGATGGTCATGCGGCTCGTCGATATTTACGCGACATAAAGATATTGTGTGAAGAAGTAAAGATACAGACACGCATAGAGAGTGATAGTATTAAAGCCAAGAGGCGAGCCTGAGAGTTTAATTCGAGTATTTTTTGGGGCATTTGTTTGACTTAAGTGGTACATTGAATTAAAAGATCAGAGCCCATCGTTTTTCGTAACAACAGTCGGACATTCCCAAAAGTCCAGAGTGTTGAATTTTCCAGAAAAACCTAGCGTTCGAATGATCTACGCTACACAATAATATTTTGAGTTAGGATGCTATTGCGCAACAACCGATCCTATCTCTAGCACTTTTGCCTGCAATTGTCAGGTTTAAAAGAGGCACTATGCTTTCTTGCTTCTTGCTAGCTACTTCCTTAATTTAGTGGCAACTAAGCAGACAAAAATTGAACCAATTATTTATAAAATTTAGCGCACCCAACTTTACAATTTATGCACTTATGTGAGCGAATTGTCAATAATGTTTCAGTAATGATTTGGTTACCACCAAAACCTAAGATACGCTATAGAGCGTTGATTCTGCACAAAGCCGACAAAAATATGACTAGCTTCTACCGCAGTCTTTGGACCACCGTACGACCCATCCTCCATCGTCCATGAATAATCCGATCATAATCATGAAATCGCAGTGTACAACACAACATATAGACGTGCAAATATTGCTCGTAAAGTGCTCAGCTTTGTATTGTTATTGGTTATATTTATCTACAAACCTTCTTGTCTTTTTTATAATTTAGACGTTGGAAAGCAGAGCAGCACTGGCAATTCAAAATTTCGTGATTCCAAACTCGCCATTAGAACGCTGAGCGGCGACAGCAACAATAATCGCACAGTGGTACATGTGCCCGATCCATTGGCACCTAAACGGCACAAACTGTTGCAAGATATAGCAATGCGCGACGTACTATGCTCTGACGAACGCAAAAAAGCGGTTCTAAGCGGATATGTTCTAACAGTAACGGATCAAGACGGTATGGCATTGAGTAATGTGTGCGTAAACATAAGGTGACCACATGAACCATCTTATTTTGTAGTTTTGCATAAAAGTTGTTATGGAACAATTTTTGATCAACTGGAATTCAGTGCAAAACTGTTCATGAACAGATACACTGCGATTGAAATCTCGGAAATTTGTGTTCGCAAAAATTCCAGTAAAATCGGCCAAATATTTGAGAACAAAAATTTGTCGATTTGAATTAAACCGGCTTTTTTCGCGAACAAGACCAGACCAGGAACTTAGCTATAGGATCGATATGCTTGTGACATCACTTTTGCATTAAATTTGTTCGCGAATATTGAATAATCCCAACTTAAATGATTAGGAATTAGGGAACCGACTTTCTGTAAATTGAAAACGCCGAAATTTTGTTCAAACACAAGGTATAATTGCTGGCAATAGAATTTGATTTTGACAATTTTCAGTGAACGAAAAACCGAATGAAATTCAGCATGTAACAAGAGTTTGCGATTCGACAACGCTTATTACGAAATAGATGGTTGGTGGGCTCATCTTAAGTTTACTCACGCATAAATAGTTTTCAGTTTATTAAGGGTGCTCTGAGGCTTCTTGCGCACGAAGCCGACCATAGCAATAACATGAAAACGATTTCCATTTCGTTTTTACAGAAATTGCACGGAATTTTAGTGGAGAATTCCATTAATATTCAAGAAAAATTTGTTCACTTTATAGCATTTTTCAGCGGAAACAGTACAAAATATATTGTTAGCAGTGTTTAATTGCCACGCTTGTGCACTCATTGGTTCTTGGGAAATGATGTTAACTACCTCGGATATAATTGCTTGTGTATTGAGCTGTTGCTAGGCATACCCATAGTGGTAGGGGTCACGCATGATGCCAAAGTTATATGCAGCCACGGGTGCCGACTTCTACGTGTAAACCTAAGCGATAAGTTAGAATCTCGACCACAAAACAACTTGCTAATGATAGGTTTGTATCTAGCATCCAGGCTTTTAACTGAAAACTTGACGATGTATGTATTTATACACATATACACGGAACCGTTGCTGAATATGACCCTGTTATCGGGAGTGACCCCACCAGCAATGTTGACGCCAAGCAATAAATCAGTAGGCTACGACCAACGAGTTGAATGGTTTGGCATTAATATGTTTGACTGATATAATTATATTTCAAATCAGCTACAAACGCGAACGAAATGTGGAAATTTTGAATAAAGGCAAAATTATTTCCATATTGAAATATACATTTGCACTAAAATTTAAATCGTTTCTATCTTCAGTCCATTAAATTTCCATGGAAACTTCATTTTCGTACTATTAATGATGTAGGATATCAATTTTAAGGTGGCCTAGAAATCTTAATGCTGGCATTTTTGTCGCAATTCAAAGGATACTATGAATTGCATGTGGCTAAAATGGGTGTGTAACATATGTTTCGAGAGAAATTATATCTCAAATGATGGCTAAATTTTTTTTATGATTGCTATAAAATTTTAACACAACAACTAGAATCTCACAAACGAGAATGAAACGGAGCTAGTATGGTTTTATTTTTAAGTTATAATTTTGTTCAATCGCCTGAGACAGACTGTGTTTCGTATTGCGCGACTAAACTTAAAGTGACCCCATTGGCCATCTTCTTTTGTCAAAGCCAATATGGAATTTAAAACCGTTGTTACGAACAAACAGGGAATTTGGCACGTTTATTCGTTAACCAAAATTACACAAAGTGGAATCCAACTGCCAGAAATTACGAACTGTCTCGGAACAAAAGTTTGGCGATTTCTTACGAGTAGAAAATGGTTCACTGCTAATTTAAACGATGATTAATTCAGGATTCGTTTTATTCGCCAACACGAACGTGGTTAAAATTTTTAGTTTTCAGCATTCGCGAACATTGGCATCTCAAATAAAATTGAACAAATATTTGTTCACACAACGACTTAAATTTTCTATAAATGTTCAAGCATTCGTGAACAAACAATTTTCGTACTTAATGATATAGAAAAGAAACTTGTTCTCGAACAATTTCACCCATAAAATGTTCACTGATAAATTGTAGTTTTAAAAACAGCGCGAGCACGATTAATAAGTCATTATCTCCAACGCAACTTTAATTTTAAAAGGCAAATGTTCGTAAACATTTGATGCTTGGTGATTTTAATCATACATGCTTGATGTCGCTTGCACATGATTTCTGTATGACAAAATAATCTATACAAAAATAAATTTCTTAAAGAACTACCTTTGTGTTAGCGAACAAATTAATTTTTTTATACGTTTGCGTTCACGAACAAGTTTAAAAATTCCTGATTTCAAATGTTGAACAACATGTTTAAAATAGTTTCCATCGCTGAGTTATTGCGCCCCATGTGTCGAGCGATGCCTCTCTGTAACAGTCTTCACGAACAAAACGCACGAATTTAAAACTCACAAATTATGTTTTCAACTATTTGTGGATTTCACTACCGAATTTGCGAACCAAAAGTACCCATTTCATACCACCTAATATATTGCTGTTCTTAAAGGGCTTTTACTACATTATGCAATCACAAAGATGCGTTCTGTTACAAAAATATGGCAATTGTAAAAATAGGATGGTAGGCGGGATCATTTTAAGTTTAGTAGCGCATATATACCATCGTAAAACCTCTTGATTCCTAAACCCATTGAACATCCTTAAATCTCATCAACCCTAAACCCAGCAAAAACAACTGACAGGTCTCTACTTGTACTGGTCTCTTCTTGATTATTTGTACGCAACACGTAACTAAACAATGAAGACAGGTTATATTCTGAAAACTAGTTTCATTGACCCTAAACCCATTGAAAACGCATGGATAGGCATGAAATATGCAAGCTAGACTGTATATATCCAAATCATTGTATGCAAAATACCGAAAAACTTTTATATAGACTATTTCTAATGCCATGTACCAAACTAGTGAAGACCGACAATGTTTTGAAAATCGGATTCATTGACCCTAAACCCTATGAAAACGTCTCAAGGGGCATAAGATACTCGTGTAAACCTCTAGATAACCAAACCATCGTAATCAGCCTACCGAAAGACAACTTTTGATGATCAGTACGCAATAAGTAACCAGACAACTGAAGACAGACTATATGTTGGGAATTGGGTTAATTGACCTTGCACTCAACGAAAACCCATAAAATACGCACTCTGTATTCTAGATAACCAAATTATTGTATTCAGCCTTCATAAATACCTCTATTGCCCTGCAAGCAATACATAATCGGGCTAATGAAAACGTACTAGATTTACTACATTTTGGAAATCTGGTTCGTCGACCGTAAAACACTTGAAAACCCATAAAAAGGTAATAATACCCAAGCTAAATTCTAAATAGCACTATCATTCAGAGTGCTTGATAACCTAATCGCCACTCATAGTTAGGTAAAAAAACAAGAACATGCCGAAAATTGAAAAAAATCGCTATTTATGGCAAACGGTGGACAATCCATATTCGAGCTTACAGCGGCCCGTGGAGTGGTCCCACAAAAATTCGTGGTAAGCAAAGTTGCAGATCTCGATAAGCTGACAGCGCTCTTCATTTTTGGATATGAAGCCTGTGTCGCGAGATATGTACTGCGAAACACCTTTTTATAGCCAAATCTGGCAAAGAACCCTTATTAAAGTGTTTTTGCCATTTTGACCTGAAAGATGGGTTCACAAATGACATTTTAACTAAGTAAACTAGCTTAAATTGAAATTTGAACATAGTGTTTAAAAAATCATAACGTTTTAGATATATACATGTTATGTACTTCAGGCTTTTCATGCCGGGCCTGCCTGCTCGGTTTCCTTTCGGGCCGGGTCGGCTTTAGGGCTTGTCCTTCAAAATTCCGGGGTGGACTGGATCTAAAAAATTAGGCCTTTTTTCAGCTCTACAGCACACTATTTGGTGTGTCTTGTGATAAAAAACCAAATTATCGACACTGTATGAATAAACTAATTTCAGTAGCTGTGTTGACTTGGCATTTAACAGTGAATCATAAAGTGGATAGTGTTACCGAATTTACCGAAAAGGTTCAACCCGCTGGTTAAACCGTCGTATTAAAGAACTGACTTAGAAACCCGGTTTATTTGTAGCTTTTAGAATTCAAATAATTTTTGATGTGACAAGTAGCATTTTTAGTTTTATCCCTTTATTTTTGCATTGTGCTTTAGCCGTTCATAATGCCGCATGTTTAGATTCAGGTTCAGATCGAAATCACGTTCGTTTTCTGACACGCATGGGTTCCTGCCATATTGTTCCAAGAGGAGAGTAAATTGAAATTAGTTGAATGGCGTTAAACGCTGGATCACAATTGCTAATTGTTTTTGAAAAAACTTCTAAGACATAAGCAACGAGAGTATGTTTTAAACGATTTTTGCAAAGATTTTTGTTCTATCTTCGGGTAGACGCTAGGCTTGGCTGGTCGTACATATATGAATGATAAGCAACTCCGTACCCAATTGGGACGTGTTGTGAAAAGCGCACTTGCACACTTAGGTTTTAACTGTTTTAGTTACCAACGTAAATGGCTCGTTCGACCAAATTTGTAGTCAGGGTGAGAATAGTGAACGAGTAAAAGAGGATGGATCACGTTGCGAGTCAAACGATCCATATGTGCATTTCCATTGCTTTGATACAGCTGCTGCATTCGGTGAAAGTTCAATTTCGTCTTCGATCAGTATATCCGATGGTGGTCCAGGCTCGTCATTTGGGTCCCGGTTTGACACCATTTCCGACTTGTCGTCTGTAGAATCTTCGACGTTTACAGCGCGTCGTGGAGGCGAAACAGCAGTCGCCCACCAAAACGAAATCTCATCATCCCATGAGTGCGATATGGCTGGCGCTCATCATGTTGGTAGTTCACACCAGGAAGGCACCGAAACCTTGACGAAGGAGGAAGGAAACAACTTTGGAAGTCAATACGAAAATTTCTTTGCTGTTCGTGACATAGAGGTTTTGCCTGCTTTCAATTCTATCAGAAACGAAGGCGGACTACAAATACCTTGCTCATCCTCAGCACAGAGGAAAGCCCATGGGAGCCATGTTCTGGAAATCCGAAGTCAGAATCAAAATAAATTGGTGGGAGAAGGTTTCAACAGAAAGGTAGGAGGGTTGGACTCCAATTCCGTAGCAATTGATAAATGCAATGAAATGAAGCACGACAGCGTATTACAGAAATCGCCAAATACCTGTGTAGTGCAACCGGTCAGGCACTCTCCGCAACGTCGTTTACACGTTGGCAGGTCAGTAGAAGCGATTAGTGAACATTACCGAGCGGCGGCACCTAATCAAACGCAGGCTTGCGAAGATAGAGCAAAACGAAATCCACCTGGGAACTCAAGTAATTTAGATTGTTTTGAGCAAAATAAGCAGCATCACGAGACACATATAGCTGTGTTGGAACCAACTTTCGATCGTGAAGTGTCGAAGAGTCAATCGAGCAAAAGCTTGCTACTCGGTGAAACGAACCGCTTTTTAGGCAAATCTGGTTCACTGACGGAAATAACAGTGGTTTCAGCTCAAAAAACATCGCCATCGGCTTATGCGAACAACTACAATGTTGATAGTAAGTATGTATTTCGGGAGCCAGTACAACCAATGAACGCGACTAAAACAACACATAAAAATCTCAAATTGTTTTCGTGTGTTAAGAAGTTGCTTGGAATACGGAAGATTTATACTAATCGCAGCAGTGCTAGTAGCGGCTTACGTGGATCTCCCACGCACAACTCTACTCATTATGAAATTGGCACAAATGGACAAAGGTCCTGGTACGTCGGTGCTGAAAGTTTGTATCCATCGGAAAAGTGTGATAACGCAACAATGAAAGCAACTGACGAAGAAACAATGACGATAGTAACTACAAAAACAGCAAACAACGCCGACAAAACGCTCGATAATCATTGTGTATCGTGCAGTCCGAAGCTCGATTCTAAACAACAATCGAACTGTTCCCCGGTGGCGCAACAGCGATTGCAAGCTGAGAATCAGTTGGAACCAGGCGACAATAACATCGCTAAGCATTATGATTTTCCAAATAAAGTTTCACTTCGGCGCTGTAATTCTGATAAGAGACAGACCATTGCCGGCGAAGAAGTTTCGGACCGCACCTACATGCAGCTTTACCGTACATCAAACGTCCACGAATCCCCGTCGAAGCTAACAGGTTACATTTTTATTTCACTGATTTGTCAACTAAGCGTCGGCTAAATATCGAATTGGAATTTTACTCATTTGGATATGTTGCCCACATTTGTATTTGACAATAGTGATTTAGACATTATGAATAGCTAGATTTAGCAGCTCGAAACTTAGATTAGAGCATGTAGTGCGAGTCAACAGCATTAACTTAAAAGTATCTGAAAAGCGTTGAATTAAATATATATCCCCAAATAGCGGATAATATGAAGTAACCAAATTGATGGCATGGGTACACGTATTATAGGGTATTGTTGCAGGGAACATCCGTCAATTCAATTCAATGTTTGTATAAATCCTGAATCGGAATACGAGAGCATAATTTTCGTATCTGGTGGCTTAATTGCATACTTTAAGCATGATGTGCGGCGGCTCTGTATGTGCGTGCGCGTGCATGCAAGTACGTACTGTGAAGCATGAAGTTGTAGAAAATAGAATCAGATGTGGCACGGCAACGACGAGCGCTACATGTATTTACCAAACGAAAAGTATGACCCGTAAGTTAAACCGCGCCGGAAGGTCGAAACCATGCGTCATAAACTCAGAAAGATAGCTGCATCTAGATCATAATGCTTGGACAGTAATATAGGTCAAATAACGCCTTTTTCTGGGCTTCACTGTTTAGCCACTCAACACACTTTGTTAAAAGTAGTTGAAACGCTAGCTATAAAACAAAACTTGAGTGAGTGTCGTTAGCTCCGAAATTATCGGCGACTCCGATAATACCCCACGATAGCTATTCCTGTGGGTTCTGGGGGCCAACGCGCCATCAATAATAGGTCACTTGCTAAACTTATTATGCACATACAGATCCGCTTGCAGTTAAATCCACAAATTCTTAGGGCGGAACCATATAGTGGTTGTCCTAACATGGATGGGTGGTATATGGGCTGCAAAGCAACTATATCAGAACAACAACCGCTAGCAAAACATTTTTAATGCTGTGTCCGTTTCACCAGTGTTGCAGCTATAGCATTCTCGGCTGCAGATCCCTTTGTTGGAGAACCTGTCTGTTCCGCTCGTGAACTTGGCAAGTTGTAAGTGGAAAATTTTATTGTATATTTTGCATTATTATATTTCGTATTATTGTATACTACAACCTCCAACGAATCGCTAACAAAAGCATCCATTCGAGCACTACGGGAACTCCGGCGAAAATCGTGTCCGGTTGCAGTCTGACAAAAAGCAAAAACGATAAACGGAACTGGAAAAGGAATTTTGGTTATTCCTTGCACCGTAGAACAGCGCAAACGTAATTTGTGGGCTAAGGCGCTTTAGTGAAATCGATGAAATTATTTTTGACTGCGAGTAAACCAGATTATCGTGTACACAAGAACTGGTAAACGCTAGAAAACTAGTGAAGCTCGCTTGCTAGCCAGAATTCGAGTGAGAACAATCCTCCGAAGTCTGTTGTAGAAAGCACACACAAACAAAGCCTACACACAGTACACAGGTGCAGCATTATATAAACCGTGAGTGATGAGTCATAGTTACGCCCGCCTCTTGTGATAGCCAACGTATGCAGTAGACAAAACATCATACAACGAGTACAAAAACAATCAACTAACAATTTAATAATTCAATAAAACCCTAAATTGACCGTGAAAAGAACGTTAAAGAATTCAAACCGACACTTGAGAAAAATCTCGTTTTTCGTACCAAGTATGAAGCAGAAGTGTGAAAAATATTTGCCACACAATATTTTTGACACTCGCAAATGAGCTTGTTGGCCCAGAAAACCCCATATGAGACACTAAAAGTAACAAAAACACACATTCAGGTGCATTTCCCACGACTTTTCACCAAATATCACATTTGGCGCCAACTCTAACCTTATAGACTCCAGATTGGGAAGTAGTCGAAAAACTTGGTATATATCATTTGAAAGCCCTGTAAAGCAACATGGAATAGGCCTATTAGTTTGCGGATACCTCCTTTACTTATTGAGAAAAGTCGCAAAAACTGGATGGGGTGCCCGAAAGATGGGCCAAAATGACGTCATTTTGCCCTATAACTTTTCCCACTGGAAAAAATCAAAAATCGGGCTCCGTCACTATACCAAAATCGACCATTGATTACGGTTCGAATAAGCTATCTTGCATCAAAATCCGCCCAACCATTATCGAGATCCAGGTGCGACAGGCACACAGACACACACAGACAGGACCTCCTCAACCCCCTCCAGAGCCAAAATTGACAATTCTCGTTCCACTCGCTCGCTTCGCTCGCGAGTAGAATGACCTCGCTTCGCTCTCTCATTTCACTAGAATTCAATAAGAAACTACTTCTCACCTTGACAGCGTCTTGATAGGTCTACACTCGGACAGCAACTAATTATAATTTAGAACATACCTTGGTCATGGGCTAACAGGGATTGCGAGCGTTATCTCTGCATGGAACTGCACTGTTTGGAATATATACAAATTTTTCGGAATCATTGATAGGTTAAATCGTTACGTTAGAGCACATGTTCGTATCATTTGAGATAAATATAATTTTCATAAAGTTCGGGTGGCCCACTTCAAGCGCTGTTTTAGATGCCTAGCTTATATTAGAAACGCATTAGCTCATCTAATCACGAGAAGATATCACCTTCTTGGGCTGTCGACGCACTGCTCCATTGGAATATATTTTTTCACAAATTCTACCGCTGTTTCAGAACACAGTCGTTATATTTGAAAGCTAACACTAACAAATAAATTATCTTCGGATTCGTCCTTAAAGTGATGGTGTGATTGAATAAGGGACAAATATGCGAATGGGCCTCAAGTGCATATGCACAATTGACAATTCACACCTTAATTTATTTTCACCTAGAAATGAGGGTATCCAATCTGGGCAACATATGAGACAGACCAACGATTGAATCTGCAAATATGGACTATAATTTCATCGAGTCAAGCAATATTACAAGTTTATCCGGATGAAATTTCCTAAATTTTGAAATCAGTGTATTCCGCATAATAAATAATTGAGCCGCTAAGTACAAGGCTATAAGTATATAATCTTAAATTTGTGTTGCATGTTTCGTTTTGACTATTTAGATGCACATTTAACTTCAACGCAAGGCGCTAACCTTTTCGCTTTATTAATAACTGTGGACGCTGCCAATGACACAATCATTGACGATCAAGCAAATTTAGTCGTGGAAACGATAGGTTGTTTGGTTAATATTATGTATATATATCCGATATAACCAACGTTTGCTCTGCTGTAATAAAAATGATCTGAAACTAAAATTAACCTAGAGCTGCAGTGAACAATTATATACTGCCAATTGATGCGGATACCTGATTTGGAAAACCAAAAATAGGTAATAAATAGAATTCCGATCAATAAGATATTTCGTGATAATCGCTTGCGCCATTGAAATCCGGTTGGGACTAGTTGGAAGAAGCTGTACAGTATACTATGTCATAGCCCTGAAGATTCTCAGTATTTTGGGAGACTATAATAATAATAATAATCTAATCGATGGCAGACTTTGTGACACTTGCGTTTAATTGCTTCAATCAAAAAGGTTTTAGCAAAGAAAATTCGATGCTTAGCGAAGATAGATAGTGCTATCTTCACGCTGCGTCTAGCTGATGTTTTACGGGCCACATGCAGAAGTCATTCTAAGTACCGTCAATGAATATGACTATTACACAATGGATATTCATGAGATTATACCAACTGTAATTATTTAGGTAATGTCAACAATGGAAACATGTGTGCAACAAAATTGTCTCACGGTGAGCGCCAACTGAGCTATGGTGAACTTATGGAACCCAGCGACCGACAAATAGGAGCAGTAGTTTCGCCAATCACGTTTAGCTGCTATCGCGCAGACGGCGGCGTGCAGCAGACGTGTAGGCCAAGCAACGTACGGAACTCGTCGGAAGTGATTAGTATTTCGCCAATTTTCTGCAAATCGCCGACATTGGAAGCTGTACGCAAAAACCTTGGAAATCGAGAATCCTATAGTCGAATGGAAACGCAACTGAAGGTAATAGCAAATGGAGTGGATGAATCAAATTCCAAAATCGCCGGAAACGGTCCCGGTGCAAGACCTGCTAGGCGGGAACGACATCTAGATACGAAACCACATCGGACAAGTCAAAAGTTAAACGCCAGTAATCGCTATGACGACATGGAATATTCTAAAATCAAATTAGCACCATCTCGTTCCAAGCGTACCCACAAACCCTGGGGCGATCATGGCATTGTGTCACCTTGTGGTGCTAAACAAAAGTCTCACTCCAGTTCACGATCCCTCATGAGACCGACGGACAAAAGCAAGCACTGCGGTAGCTTTGGTAGCATAAGTCAGGGAAGTGCAGTTGGAAATTCGTCGGCGTCGAGTCGTTCGTCTCGACAACACCGCAGCAGTTTGTCGTTAATCCATTTGGATACGTTGTCGCATATTGTCGACAATTTCCCGGACCAAGCGACTTTATGGCGAGAGTCACATCCTTATGTTAGTTTGAATTCACTCCGCTGGTCAAATATCGCCATCACGTCACAATCACCACTTCTCGTAACCGAGTACGCCACGTTTTACTCAGCGCTACTGAAAAGCACCGGTTCGCAGGTACTCTTCTGTTATCGCATTCGTATTAACCGTATACTGTTATGGCTTGCAGAGCAAATCTTGTGATCTGCAAGTCTCTTTTATAGCACAGTGGATTTTAGAAAACTTCTTAGTTTCTTGAAATCTCATTGAATATTTATTTCTTTCATCTGCGATAAATCTATACGCTCACAAACGGACCTTTTATTTTGTTATAAAACCAGTTTTTGGAAACACGAATTCGTGGTTCTGAAATGAGCATGGTAGTTGGGACCCAGTCATATGAAGCGCTATAGCGTTTTAACGGTAATCTTGAAATCGTTGATTCTGAAACGGTATTAAATTCGATGTCGTTCGGTATAATATTATTTATGTTACTTTTTACTTATTTTGTCGAGTCTGTTAAAAAAGTGTGCATTGGGACCTTATTTAAGGAAAATTTTCCTAGTTTTGTGGGAATTTGATAATGATTCTTCAGTGGTGGGGAAAAAATTAAAAAATTTTCCTTATGATTAATGCTCAATAACATATTGTTCAAACCGCATCGATAAGCTGAGTCTGGTGTCAATAATTGCTCCATTTGTTTAGGGTTTTAAAAAGCAATGAACCTGTTAGTATATGGAGTTATTGGAGATAGTTTGGTAAAATGTCAGTGATTGTTGGAAACTGTTAGAGTAAAATACCATTTCGTTAATGTTTGGCTCCTATCAGCTCGTTCGTATCAAAGCAATTTATAATGCGCTGGAAAATTATCGTTTTCGTGTGCATTGCCGCCGTTATTCTTTTGAATTTTTTCACCTGTGTATGAACAAAGTATTGTTAGGAGCGTTTTATGCTTTTTAACCCTTTCCAGCACGAATTTTTATTTATTTCAAACAATGTTGAACAAACTTTTGCCGGGGTAGTGGGGGCTGGCATACGCCACTATGCTGTTTAGGAGCTGTTGCTCGATTCCTTAAGGAACCTCGCAAAGGGAGAAAATAACAACGCACACCGCACGAGAAACTCGGTTAGCGCACCAAGTCGCGATGCCCACGGTCACAAACGTGTGAGTTTATGTGCGAAAGGGCTAATAGTACAATGACGAAAAGATGGAAAAAGCATTACCAACTTCATTTTGCGAGCATATATATGGTTTTCATGGTGCGACTCTGCATAATCATATCTTCACTGATGATGTTGCCACAGTAAACTGTTGCACCGTCTACTGCACCTAGCAAAATCATGCCGCTATCAATGACATTGAGTTACTAAATAACAATCCTTATACTGTTCACTAGGTATAAACTGTTTCCGGTTCCATAATTTATTTTGGCTTCACGCTGATTTAGTCGATATTGATTCAGTCATTGTAACGATTTATCGACAGAGCACCTAATTATTTGGCTAACTAGAGATAGTTTAAGATGCTTACTGCTCATTTTTGTGGAATTAAATACCAGAAACTATATTTTTCCTATAAACATTGTATTAATGTTTTTAACTAGATACTGAACAGAATCCGGTGATCTTTGAAAATCTAAATTCACCACACTAGAAGCAAATTTGGGACTATTCAAGCTGAAGCAATATTTGCCAAAGTATCTAGCCTTCGTATTTCGCAAGTGTAGGTATTAGCATATACATTTTAAATCGGAAAATATTTGTCACCAAAAATATTGTGAATTGTCACCAAAATTAAGTTATATTTTGAAGATATCGAATATTTGAAATTGTTTGAATTGTTACCAGAATTTCAAAAATTAACGCTTCTGGTGCCAAATAGGCGGTGGTCGGACAAGACAAATCGACATTTGCCTCGAAATACACAGTTTCACTAAATTTAGATCTTTTGGGCGGAACCAAAATGTTAGTTGCATTACTGATTACGGACCGGGACACCCGCCATTATCCTAGGGACATTGCCTTGACGAACGATGCACCATTTGTATATATGTCCCGGGCAAATGTCTGTGTTGCAGGAAAGTGTTTTTCGTCTAGTTCTCAATGTTGTCTACCCGTTTCTTCTTCTATAAACACTGTGTTGTGCGGAATTTTAATTATCAATGTTTAAAGATAAACACAAGTATTCCATGCGTTTAATATTTGTAATTAAATTTTCTAATTTCTTTTATGCATATAATGGCTATAATGAGTAGGAAGTAGATCTACAGTTTGACAATACTGGCAGTTTAACTAACTATTTGGCGAAACTAACTGTTTGATTATGTTCTGTCAGACTACTACAAAGCCAGGAGGTTCGGATGAAAATTTTTGCAGCTGTGCCGTAACCTATGAAGAGAGGGAGTCTCTCCTAAAAGCCTTTTCGAGTCAGCGGGAAGTGACTCACGCCATTCCTTGGCGTTTTTATGTGCTGATGGCAAAGAGTGTCAAACTTTTTTATGAAGTTATCATCAAATCAGAGTCAATGATAGAGCGATTTCTGAACTACGTTGTGTCTAGTTTATATTTAGCTAATAGCTGTTTCAGGGTGGTGGACAAGCTTCAAGGATCAACGTTATGGTTAGTTTTACAAGGTTTATTTAACTGCGAATCCGAATGTAACCGTGAATAGTGCTGCCTTTTTGCATTCGTCAAATGCTTGTGCAGATTTTATAGCTTTGTCCTTTTGGCATGACTCATATGAATGAGATCCGAAACGATATCAACGTCAAATACATCCTTAAATTCGTAGATGGTACGCGTCAAGTTTATCTGTAAGCAGTTGGATGGAGAACATTAGCAAGCATACATGCTCATAAGAGTGAAGGCGAGCTATCCCCGTCAGGGTCCGACCCCCACCCCCCCATGGGCCCGGCTACCCCCCTCTCCCACAGGTCACCCTACACTCCTTGGAGACTGTGAACCCGCACCTACCCGCCCACCGCCTATACACCCCTCCCATTTACCCGGCTATACTCACAAGACTTCGGGTTTCGGTTCATGTATGATTAGCGAGTGTTTTCATTAAAACGGATGACAGCCAGGTATTGCAACAGACCCTGAGTGACATGATTGTTCATGACATTTAATAAATTTTTCTGCGATCGGAGTGTAGCAATTACTATCCTTCAAGTGGCTTATAAGACGTAATGTTTTTGCAGAGTATGAAGCTGTTATTGAATATTGAACATCTTTCTCTGCTCGATGCGTTTGTGAGAACGATGGGAATATATTTTGCTATTATTTAATTTTAATCGGACAACTTATGAATTTAATATCTCCTCACTTATGAAAATTCTGCTTCAAAGCAGTTATTTCATCATCCCCATTTTTCAGGCGTGATAAATGAGAAACTTCTAAATAAATTGGCATCGAACAGTGCTATAGGTCATTTGACCTCTTTAAAATTTCTGACCTTGCACACACTGAATTGACATTTCACATCACCATAATTCAGTTAAATATGACCCCAATATGGGCTAAACTCAAGCTGACGGTCGTAATCTATATGCAGGCTAAGTCGTCCACTATATATTAAACCAAAGCCTGAGCCTTAGTCTAAGCTAAGGACCTTATGTAACCCCTATAGTAAGTCTAAGACTAAGTCGGGAGTTGCCGTCACCTGAACCCCACAGTAAGCTGTTCCTCTCTTAAGGATATAACGGCATGGCCCTCAGCTTGAAGGGTCATAACCTACTTTTAATTTTAACTATTGCAACTGCACAATTAATCATTTATGTCACCATTTAATATCTTAATCATGTTTGAGTCGATAAAGCATGGAGCTTTTGATGAAAGAATTACAAAGTATACCAAATGGCATTAGATTTCGGGTCTTATCACTGGACTAGACAGCTAGTTGAAACCGTTTGTAAAGGGTAAACTCATTCTGTTCTCAATGGATCTTTGTAAATGAATTTTATTTGGCTGTTATCATGGATTGCTTGTTCGTTTTATTTGGATACCATCTGAAAATTTCTCCTCTTAGTTTGCGAAAAGTGATAAGTTTGCTTTAAAAAACAAGTCTGTTTAGTTTAAGACATTGCAGGCACTTTTACTGATGCTTTGTATGTTTACTCGATTTCGCATTGTTGCAAAGGTTTGAATGGAATGTGGTTCATTTCGCCAACGAAATTGTAAGACAACACGAAAAATAGGAGCTAATGTTTCTAGAACAATAGCGAAAAATTTTATAGCCTGTGGTTACACACCAATTGCGAAGTGCGCCTCAGTTTCGTTTTTCACACGTACGATGCGAATTTCAGATCTCCTTGGCCGATCAAAGCGTCCCTCCACAAAGAGCCAGTACTGTTCGAAACGTTTCATCGTCACAACCAGTTTTCTTACCGATATTGGCCGAATTGACCGAATCTATTCCGAGCAAATATTTACGGCTAACCTATTTCGAAGATGATAGTGGATCTGAAGCTAGCCCTCGTGACGACAACCAGGTAGTGTTTTCATGCGGGGTTGGTTTGCACCTTGGCTTGTACTTCGCTGTTAGCCGATGGGCTTTCTCATATAGCTACGTTTTAATAACATGATGCCACTTATGAAACCAATCTTGTCCTTTATATCGCCAGTCTACTGGATTATGAACTAATGATTTCCAAGAAGTGTTCTAACAAAGGGATGAATAAATCAATACCACTGCGGTTGCTCCAACGCAGCTAAAATTTAGATGGCATTGCTTTCAACTTTTCTTTAACTCTGAGGCATATGACATGCCAGATACAATATGTTTTAAGAACATACGCTACATGAGTAACTATGTTCTGGTGCATTAATTTAACATAATAAATAGCTATTATCAAGAGTGTATTAGGGAAGAGTATGACACTTCCCTCACCCTAATGTTAGCCCGCGTTTGATGATATGGGCGTTTTCGGCCTACCCCCCAGTTTCTGGGGTGTAGCTCGGACCCCCCTAGTTTTGTTGAGGGGAGGGGGTAGGTCGAACCCCCCTCAATTTTTTGGGGGTCCGTTTATAAACAGCTGTTGATTCGAAACTACCCCCTCTAAACTGGGGGGTCAGTGCATATCGACCTTTCCAGAAATTGGGGGAGGGTCAGGCTGAAAACGCCCGTGTCATCAAACGCGGGCTTACGTGTGAGTGCAGGGAAGTGTCATGCTCTTCCCTAATGCGCACTTGCTATCATGCATAGAATATTGAGTCTGGGACGTTATGGCCGAATTGAGTTTCAAACAAGGCGACACATCTACGACGGGATGCTAGTAGTAAATTCGATTACAAACCTCGACGTTTACAATTTCATCTGGAATTTGATTTTAAGAGTAAAAAAACCTGCCAATGTAAAACATATAGTATAATAAGAATAAAGGAGTTTCAACGAATAATTTTATTAAAGACAAAATTTCACTGTTGTTGGGAATTCTTTGACCGAGAGGTGCTATGTATTTTTAATTGTTGCGTTAAAAATCCTACGTCATATTAAGCGGTAACATATTAGCTGTTGCTTTATTTTAAAGTGTGAGCTCCACATTGTAACTGCTTAGTGATATCTCATTGGCATTAGTGCTGGTATAATGTGGTTTTACAATATATAGCCTACAGTGAGTACTATTCTGTAAAGAAACCTCAATATGCAAATTCTCAACTGCCGAAAAATGCCAAGTTTAATTAATTCCCAATTATAGTTAGGCCTTCAGTGTAGTAAATTCGACAAATACACAATTCATGTTAAATTTGTGTTAAATTCACAGCTTTATTGAATTTAAGAATAATCCGTTATGCTATTTTATAGCAAAAATATGGTACTTTAGTTGCGCCCTTCATTGCTTTTAGATATGCACATACTAACACGCGACACCGACGGGCCAAAAGAATTTTGATTCGTTTTCGCATAATTTGTTATGGTGGCTAACACATGACCATACATGCTCGTAGGGGAGATTATCCCCCTGAGGCTTAGACCCACTCGTAACGTCACATATGCCGTCGGAAGTAGCCTTCTTTGCCAAAAGTAGGCATAATTACGCCAAAATTGAAGGAAATCGTCAAAATCATGAGAAAAATGGCAAAAACCCAGAAAAATTGGCAAAATTATGTAACATTTTATGTCCAAAAAATTTTCGAAAATTTATCCCACTGACGATTCCCCCACCCCCACCCCCCGAGGCGCTCGCTATCTTCCCCTGGGACTTCGAACCTCGTGAATGTATGCACATGGACTGTTGTTATTATATTGCTTCATATTGGAATCTACTATTTAATATTATTTTTCTGCTTTTTTAGTTTCTTTTTAAATATAAACAAAAGTCCAATATTCACGGTAGCTGTAATCCACCGGCCGAAGCTCGTCGTGTCTGTAATAAACGCAGACATAAGATATGTTTCAGAAGCAAATGGAAAAAATTTGGTATCGTCGGTGTTGTACATTTAAGTTGGATATACCCGAACATTGTAAAATGCGGAACAGGGGAATTATATATTTCCATGAAATACTTTTACGTGCGTTCCTATGTATAAAGCTGTTGGTTTAACACAAAAACATGTATTTTTTGGAATTTAGTGCACTAAGCCACAATGGTAATTGGGAAAACAAAATCCATTAGGTCGGCGATTTCGTAACTACTAGAAATTTAGCATTTGGTTGAATATACATATATTCAAAAATCCAGGAAGGGAAAGGGATTAGAAGATTCAGAGATCCTTGATCCCAGGTTTGTGTACTACTACAATATTAACATGTATAATTGTGATGGCCCATGTCAACTGTAGGGGCCGGGATTTAACGCATGCCATGCCGTTGTCGATATACTAAGCCTAAGCCTGAGTCTTACACTAAGCTAAGGTTTGGATATGAACCATGTACTAAGCCTACGACTAAGTCATGGGGCTGCCGCCCCCCGAGCCCCCCGCTCTAAGCTGTTCTTTTTTCTAACGTTATAACGTCCGGCCTCTAAAGTTGACATGGGCCATTGTGCTGGTATCTTATCAAATGTAAGAATCGCATCATTTTAGCTGCTTCGCTGTAAAATAACTATCTTTCCAAGACTTGTTGTGTCAACGCTTGAAACATGGGCGGATCAGCATTCACATGCCGCTAGTGCGTCACTGAATCATTATAAACGCGATGTATGTCTCATTTTGATACAACTTGTTCGCGCTCTTAAAGCTTTGCAAGCCATCGGGGTTGAACAGACGCCAGCCGATATGGAAGCGTTTGTTCTCACCAGGGGTCTGCTCAAAGAGCCTATCCGCTCGAAACAACTGCCACATGTTTCACCTCAACTCAGCTTGATACTAGAAGCTTTCAACCGAGAGCCGGAATCCTTGAGTGCTACAAGGCTGCGTACACCCGTCTATTCGAATGAAATATACCGACCACCAAGCGATGATGACTCATCAACAACGAACGATAGTAACACTACCAGCCGTAATACTTGCAATCCTAAGAATAGAGTCGATGCGGTCCCAGTTGATGTCATGGACAGATTCAGGTTTCAGCTGGGTCAAAGACAGCTAACTCTTTGTGAATGTACGCTTGTGGCAATGTCACTTCTGCTCCGTTTCGATCTAACTTTGCCAGAAATTCGCGATTCCTGTCACAATACACAACTTTTAACGAATCCGAGTTACTGGCGAACGATTGACATTGCTGAAGGGGTGAGCGGTGGCCAAACTTCGAAACAATCCGCTGCCGCAGGGGAGCTGTCTTGGATCGGAAATTATTTGGCGTCAGGATTTTGTGCGATAGCAAATTATTTGCTAAGCGAACGAAGTGACTCGCTAACGAACAGTCACCGACTGTTGCAATTCCTTCGTTGGGTTCTTTTATGTGAACCGGTATTGGCAGGGGTTCTCCTCAAAGTCGATGTTGTCGAATCGAGCGTGGAATCTAGCGAAGATCATCTTTCAGCATATCAAATCGGCACTTCCAATGATGGAAACAGCAATAGCGTACAAAGTCAGGTTGACCAGTGGCTTGAGTCACAGCGCAGCTACAAAGTTAACAGCTTTGTGAAACAGATTATTGAAGATCGAACCAACATCAACTGCAACGACGTGTATCATATTGAATTTTTAGCCAATTCGTCAACAAAAACAATTTTAGATGCTGCAAACGAGATACGTTATTGGGGTTTGAAAGTGTCGAATAAGCATAGCGAAGAGGAAGTTACAAAATTATAAATAAATCGGTAGGAATTTCATGAGGACTATGAATTGTTATTCCGCTATTACTGTGTAACGTTTAGGAAGTAATATGAGATCGTGCCCATAATGACCACAATGATGCACCTAAATGCCATTGAAATTTTTAACTGAAACTCTTCACCTAAATTCTTCTAAAGAATTTCGGGACGAGGTTGTAAAAATTGCGAAATTATAGCATAACTGTCCAGCAAACTGGCTGCTCATATCAGTAAACTGGTTTTAACTTTAACAAAATAGATTTTAATCTTTAGAAAATCGTCTTAGCTCGCTTTAAAACTTTTATTTACCGATGAAATAAACCAAGTGCTATTTTTCACGGTTTGACACGTCTTCAATTATATCCACAATATATATATCAGGCGAAAAAATATATACTTAAAACATTGATAACATAAATAAGCATTTCAGTGGAGCTGATATCAATATAGCGAATGGTCACGCATATAGTTCGATGCTTAAACGTAATGTTTATGTAAAACGAAATGCAGGGTCTTGACGGTTGTGATTAAAGACTATTGTTTTCACGTTTGTTTTATGAGCCCTGAAAGACTGTTGTTTCCACGTTTGTTTTAAGAGCCGTAAGAATTGTAATTCCAGACTTCACCGCAAAGTAAAACTAAAGAGTCTTTGTATATCAAAATAGAATGTTTGTATTCTGTGCAGTTTGCAAGCTGTGGCAATAGATTAGGTAAAAATATTCAGAAAAGGCACAGTTTTGGTAGAACCGTAAAATGCCCATAATGTTAACCCAGTAAATAAGGCAATCATTTTTGCATCGTGCAATGTTTGACACCTTGACAAACACATGGCGGCGCCACGGATCTAACCCCTGTTGTACGCTAAGCCCCCGCCTAGCTGCTGCTCGGTACTTTAAGGAACCTCGCAAAGCGAACGAATAACAACACATGTGTAACAGTACGTCATGCGACAAACTCAATTAATATATTACCGTTGAACTACTCTGAACAACATTCGCTACTTGAGGCCACTCGTCATTAATGGGTTAATTTGGTTTGCGAAGAATTTTG
This sequence comes from Trileptium ribeirensis, assembly GCA_030248225.1. Classification (NCBI taxonomy): domain Eukaryota; kingdom Metazoa; phylum Nematoda; class Enoplea; order Enoplida; family Thoracostomopsidae; genus Trileptium; species Trileptium ribeirensis. The sequence continues at coordinate 17,939 of JASANE010024818.1, read as the reverse complement.
TCATATATCAAAAAACAACCAAAATAGCCAAAGGTTAACCTAACAAATTAAAATAGATAAAGCTAAAATTTAACCACAGCATAATATTTTACCCAACAAATTTCTTGCGGCATCAAATTCACAGAATGAAATACTGATTGAAGTTTTGCTTTAAACCTGCAGAATACAACTTTTGAGTTTTACTCAAGCGAAAGTAGATCTGATTCAGCTTTGTTTTTCGTATAGTGCCGTTTCAACAGTATCAAATCTCGCATTGCATATGTATTTTGCCAGGTCAACTCAGAAACAACATCGCATGGACATAACTATCGTTAAGTTTGGTTTATAGCGTATCGTGCGATATATAATTATAAAATGAATCCAAAGAAACGAAATCCAACAAACTGCATGCTGTTTTGTTTCTGAGGACGGATCAAAAAAAGGATCATTTGCTCTGCCAAAGGGTCTTTGTATTAAGAAGCATGAAATACTGATACCGCCTACTTCACTCGAACTAAATTTAAGAATTACCAAAATTCAACGTTTTAAATGTTATGAACCAATAATTTTCGTTAAAATACGTCTTTATTGACGTTAAAATTTTTCAATCTAATTTCTCGTAATTTGTCAATTCTTAGTTTAGGAATGGCATACTATGTGCATATTGTAAACTTTTATTTTAACTGGAAGGCTTTACTGGACCATAAAAAATACCAATTGCAGTTGAAGCAAAATGATCTCATTGATCTGGAGATTTTGTGGAACGGCATAAACCCTTGGGGTTTCGTTTTGTGCCACTAAGAATGCCGGTCTCCACCTCTCAAATTTGCAGATTTGTTTTATAACATGGGAGATAACCGGCTTCGAACTGGCTGATTGCGGGACACACCGTACCAATGCTATAGCATTCGCGAGCTAATAACATACAAGGTTCGTGTAATGCTTAAATTAAATATTGTTAAATATAGGACACAAAGCTTATGCTGTCATGCTGTGACCGTAGTATCATACAGGCTAGCAAACAGTTTTAAATTTCTAAAAACCGAACGGCTCCAACGTAATGCGATAGACCCTGCATTAAATGATGTCATAAACAAAATAACCCAAAACGAATATCGAAATTATGACTTTTTTGTTAAAAATTAGCCATTTCGCTAGTGTTTAGAGGATTTGTATTGTACAATAGCATATCAATTTTGTTGTCATTATATATGTCATGAACGGTTTATCAGTGATTAAGGCTAGGTATAATCCAGATGTAATTATGTAATCCTGTTTTTTGCTGATTAACCAACACCATGTTGCGGTAGAAGATCAACTCGAATTTGCTATAGCAACCTTATATCTAGTTGCTGATTCTATAAATATTTGGCTCACATTTTTATCCACAATGCATGTGGCCTTATTATGTTACGTGTGGCCACATATGCGGTGCTAACACCATTAAAACAGCATCTTCTGCGAAGAAGAAATGTGTTAACAACCTTATTTTCATTGCTAAATGAATCTAAATTTCGCTTTTACAAAATATAATTTGGGACTAGTTGATAAGATTTGGCTCTTACGGTGCATGCGTAATCAAGTAGCATACAGCAAAGATTCAGTTATCAGGTGTTCGAAAATAAGAGGATTAAAATTTCTTCATAAAATGACATTTATATCAAATATTATTGCTCGATGAAATATAATTTCAAAGCATATAAACAAATATTGTTCAATTTAAACAGTGCATGATACTTTAGAAGGCACACACGCGATGACATCAGTAGGCCCATGTCAACTTTAGGGGATTCCCACTGTGCCAGGGACAGTCTATTATGTATTTATGTCTGTCCATAACATTAATGTGTGTGTCTAGCTGAATCGTCAGTTGTAAATGGCCAGATCAACTGCGACGATTGTCCCACGATTGGTTCAATAGGTTTAACAAGGATAATCGGAAAATTTGAGACGTATTATAGCTTTCTTGTAGGGACAAAGGTTCGCTGTGCAATATTATTGCTAAAATATTAAAACATTAGTATCTGTCGATGCCACACTACTGGTGACGTGCCTTTTCACCACGCATTATAGAATAAGGTGTTTTGAGCTGCGAATGGTTAAGCAAATATTCAATGCTGCTCGCTAAGCCATAACCTTCAACAATTTATTGCTTTCCTTCTGGACCAAGACACGTCTCCCATTGTATAAAATATTTCGGTATGGCTTCTGGCATCCAGCTGTTGCGTTCCAACTTCGATTTTAAAATGAGAAACTGTTCGTTGAGTTCAAAATTGAGGCCACTTTTCTCGATATAACCAAGCGATACACGGGTCTGTGGTCTGAAATATAATACAAATAATCATTATAAAATCTCGGATTCATTATAAAATTATGCATTTTATTCGGTGCTCAATTAAATTGGCCGAAAAGAATTTAACTGTTAAATCGTCAATGCAAACTAAGAACTGTCCACCATATTATCATAAGAATTATATAATGATTGAAATTTTACCTTCCTGGAAAACATTTCTATAATAAGAAATAATGTAATAACAATAATAGCATAACAAACATGGCCGCAAACATAACGATTGTCGGGTTTATCCAATAGGTAATTACAACCATTAGTTATTCGTGCTGCGTCTTTGTGTGTTTGCATATCTTAGCCCCCATGCTCCGTGGACATTTGCAAATTTTTGTACGTATACTAGGTTTACTACGTATATTGAATGAAACAATACCTTTTTTAATATCCTCCCGCACCGCGAAAAACGTTCTAATTTATTTTTGGTTAAAATAAAACAACATAGATTGATCTGTTTATTGGTTACTGCACTATACTAAGTTCTATTACAACGGCTACAGCTCAAGAACGGATAGGGGATATCTGAAATATTTTCATTATTCCTTGAGTATGGCTACCGCCACATAATGGTGAAAGCATTCTTCACTATGTCTACTTTTCCAACAGCAGGGATTAAATACACCCACTTTGGGATCAAACTCAAGTTGAACGTTGCTGTTTTCTTCAATGATAGCATTGTAACAGCGGACGTGGTGTAACAAAAGATTTCATGATGTGACATATTGCACCCGCAGGAATAATATATAGCCAATAATAACTTGGTCAAGTGAACAATAGGGCTGAAACAACCAATTTTATGTCAAAATTACATAGGCACTGTTACTAAAATATGGGACATATATGGGGTATTTGACCTAAATTTTGACAGTAGGTGTTCTGTTATGCTGTCACTATTTTCCGACCCCCCCCCCAGAAATTCCAAGATGCTCTTACGCTCCATCCAAAAACTCCATCTACCTCTCTTAAACTTACGCACATTCGACACCTATGATCTAGGTATTACTCATAGTTCGCATTCAGGACTGTACACCAACTACTTACTATCAGCGACGCTAACCCGAACGGTAACAGCGAAACATTTAGTAATGGTCAACATAAACGAAAAATATCTGTTTTTAAACTATGAGTTGTATACAATATTAGTTAATAATAATCGATCAACCCAAATATTAACAAATACAATTTGCCTTTTAGCACAAAGATCAGATATAGTTTAGAGCGGTCATTAGTATAGCATACCACAATCTGAGAATATAGTGAATTGCATCGCTGTATATGCCTCGTTGATAACTTTCATTTATTATTTACGCTGCCGATACAAGCTACGACGTTTGTGTTTGAAATCGCCTGTTGAACTACCAGGTATCAAACATTGGTCAATGTCATGCAAATATTTGATACATCTAGGATGATACATGTATGGGTGAAATTGCGGTATAGGAGAAAATTGTATGGCACCCGAATACATTTCGTTCGTAAGATTACCTCAACCACAGGAAAGATATTTCGAACCAAAAAACTATTTCTTCGGTTGGAACCTATTATAAACTAAAAATTGGCTTCATTGTTTTGTAGCTATTCTCAGAACATATAACTTTAAATTTCCGAAAATAATTAAACATTGAGCAAACTAAAATTAGCACAGTTGTTTTGTACAAGTAAGAAAATCCAGAAAAACATGAAAAGTATCAAAAAAGCGTGGAAAAATGCTCAGAAGCCGAGTCATAAACTGGAAATGTTAAATAAATTTGTATGCTGTGTTTATATCAATATCGGGACGAAAATTGAACGAATGATCCTAGTTTTACAATTTTATGTGTAAATACATAGCATGTACGGAAACTTCATTACAACGTAACGTAACACGCTGGATTATAGACACCAAAGTGCGCTAAGTGTTCATCGGTGTCGGAACAAAATTACAAGAAAATTTGGGTATGACCCTTGGCCCTGAGAACTGCTGTATACATATCTTGATCAGATATACCGTCCTTGCTCAGTTTGTATTTAATTCACAATTGGCCCGCTGTATCCCACTGTCTCTATGTAGTATTTTATGCGTTCTGTTTTCTTCGCTTTTCGCTATACCCCATAGGAGTCGTTTCTTTTCGTTTGTTTCCATGTTGTTGTAGTCATCGGTATACCAATCATTTTTCCGTATAGCTTATTTATCGCGAACGAGGCGATTTTTGGCAAACTTCGGTAATATTTAATAGTACTCCCACAAGATATAAAATCTTAGCAAAGCGGTGGAGGAAGAGAGGATGGCCCTGTATGGATTGGCCGGTTTTCTAAGGAGTTTCTGCGAAAATTCGACATGGACAAGGTCCTTAACTGTCTTGTAAGGGAAACCGGTCGAATGAAGTTCTACTGGAAAAGGGGACCGCGTTTTCCACTACTAAGCAAGGGCTCTACCTGAAATATGTGAAAATATTATATTACATATATAAAATAAACAATACATTATATGTATGAGGAAAACAGCTATACTGCATATAGGCATTAAGTATTCTTTTTTCTACCAGTAGGATCTTCGTTTTTATCGATGTGCTATGTATTATAAGCAGTCCATCCGCCTGACTCAGTGATGTACGAATGGAATTGCGTACTTGCACCTTTGTCTATTTCGCACGTATGTCCGCGTTCCTCAAATGACATTCTGAATCAGACAGCAATGTTAACGTTCTGTTTGTATTACATATAGTATGTAACAAAAACGAGATTGGTAATCACGTTTTCACTTATACGCCGTCAGCAAAATGCGATGCTAAATCGCAAAATAGTGACCGCGAATAGCGCCTACGCGCCGCGGCATCCCAAATCGAAGTGCGCTTACGTAAGGGAAATTCGCGATTTGTTTGTTGACAAAAAGAACAGCCTAGGTGTACGTATCTAAACTGGACTCACGCGCTAAGAATCCTAATTATATAAAGTCGTTATAGACCAAAGTAAATAAAAATTTCAGGTTTGCATGGGATCATGACTATGATTGTACACAAAGGAACCCTGAGATGATTTTTGCTATAAGAAACAGATTCGAGAACCTTTTTAAGATTACAGCTATGCACTAACTGTACTGGTAGCGTATGACAAGCTTCCCCTCTAGGCGCAGACTAGAATGGTACCCATATTGCGGAGTGCCGTACAAATAGAGCATTAAACATCTTGATGTTATGTGTGAGGTGGACACCTCCCTTGGCCGGACAGTCTGACGAGAGACCAAAATAATTTTTTTCAATTAAGCTAGCAAATGCTATAATTAAAAAACAAAACCAAGATGGCAACATAAATCAAACGAAACACAGGCAAACCGTTGCAATAGGCCCGAACAAGCGAGTTGAATTCAACGATGCTAACAAAACAGTGTCGACGTGTCGAGGTGTTATCCGTATGGTATTGCGGACCTTTAGTGCCTTTTATTGATTCGGGATTAGCGTAATGAAAAACCCATAATATTCCGTTAATGAGCAAAACTATCATCTCCAGACGGATGGAGAGACATTCAAAAATTACAGTTGAACAATCGCACAGAACAACCCGTTAAGCGGCACTGGTCGGAAGGAGGTACCAAGGGAAGCTCAGAAACTGCAAAATATATAGACGATTGAACAAATCAAAATTTTTTTACGTTGCCCATTAAATTTACCAGTGTTGATAAGTACTGGTAAGATAACAGGTTGGTTTACAAAAACAACCTGTAAGCAGTGAGCAAATTATTAGAAAACAAACCAAAACTTACAAAATTTCTCTCAAGGAAAATAAGACCCATCTCTAGGAAACTTTGGTCAGAAACAGACTTTGGTCCAGTTGGAGTGAAAATAATTTAATTCCAGCCAACTAACACTATACACAAAATGGAGGCTAACCGTGAATACGAAGATGAGGCGATAAGTTAAAGAGAACACGGGAAAACTATGAAAATCTGAGCACATTCGAAAATATTTTGCACAGCAACTTTCAGGAAAAAAATTTTAGCTTCCTTGATAGAAAAATGGGGAATGACGAGTCGACGTTATTACTTATACACAGGTCTAGGGGTTGACTCTCCCCGGGAACCTCTAAAGCCGACAATTCAGCTGGGTAACCCGTCTTGGCTATTGGCAGTTTTGTTTTGGCTCGGTTTCAACCAAATTGCAAATTGTCTTATTTCTAGTACAGTTTAGTCCAATTCGTTAGAAATACTAAATGCTGCAGCCCGTTTACAAGCTTCTCCAGTACCAGATGATCCAACTGAGGAAAAGCGAATTGGAGTATGAGTGAAGGGTGAATTACGAGTATGTTGCAGACGAAACAAAACCACTAATTGCTGGCGGACAATTAATGGAAAATATTGATGGATTTGGCTAGTTTCAAAACTTGCCCCCACGCTTTGGAGTTGTTCAATAAATGGTGGGATCAGTGTAGAAATACAAATAGAGCCACAAATAAAGGTATTTATCAATATAAGTTTAAGTTGCTATAAAATGTGCGTACATCCATATATCAATCGTGGAGCCAATGCATCCATCGTATAGTGAAGGCATAATGCTGACGTCTTGAAACATTACGCGTTTTCGTGAAAGCACCTAAAAACCTTCTTGGCCAAGATTGTATTATAATATTAATTTAAACGCCTTAAAATTAAACATTCCGCTTTAGAACTTCTCTGTAGCGCTGTCTAGAGACCACATAATGTTGATTCGATGTTATAATCTCCAATAGATGGCATTCGGAATCCCGGTATCAAAAGGATTCTATCAGATCTTTAATGTGGCGTTCACATTATAATGTCCCCGTTGTGTGGAACTTTTGTCCCCCTGTAGTCGTGACCCTACCATATACACAGTAAGGGTCACACCCATACCGTAAATCACTTTCCGAAGGTGTACGACACACCATTAGGAAACTAAATTTTTGTTTACAGCGTCGTACACACCCTCAGCTACCAATTTGGCACGAATTAACTGTAACTGACATCGTCTGTAGCTAATGAGGTGTATTAGTCAACTGTGCTGCTTATTTTTCAAAAATCTTGATATTTGTATCTAGAGTATATAAATTTTGACGATATAATGCCTCACACCGTTAATAAAACTGCAAACAAGAAACGGTGTGCTCGACCCTGTCGACAAGCGGCAATACCGCCAGCTAGCTACCCTTGAAAAAAATTACAAACATAGCTGTCGACAGTGGGCCTGACATTGCGTGGTGTGCATACGTTCCAAACGTTGTGACATTATAACGTGAACGCTGCATAGGTTCTATTATTTGTTTAAAAATTCAACAAAATTTCAGAAATGTAATAAGAATGAAATCATACTGTCACAAAAAGTTGCAATCAAGTACAAATATATTTTGTAGAAGACACGATTTTGTAAACACCATTTTTCTAGAAATCTCGTGGAAAACAATTTTTTATGTTTCATGTTTACAGTTTGCTGAAATGCATACAGTCACTAAGTCAGCATAACGACCGAAATAACTGTACATACAGCTTAGTTAAATCATAATAGCCTAGTATTTAGTCCTAGTTTCAGTGTTTAGGGCCCAGCCTAATGGTCTTATTGCATTTATTAGGCGTAAAACATAGACAAATTATGAATAACAACCCTATTCAATTAATGATTATGATGGCCGAAACTTATGGTGGCGCATATTACAATGCCTTGTTATCCCCAAGTCTCACGCTTAAACCCCGCAACCTTAATATATTTGTGCAAAACTGACTCGAAAGCTATTCGGAATAATGATTTTGTAAATTTCTTCGTGCATAAACACCAATAGATTTTTCTGAATTAGTAATCAGTTTCGCATGGCAATCAGCTATTTCGAGAAAACGTTAAACCAATGCGTACAGTTCATCTTATATTATGCTTACTAACGTATCCAGTGCTTTTTCTTTGCTTAATAAGTTTAGGGACGGGGCAGGTGGGCAGCTTGGCGAATTTCCTGCCCCGGTGCCACTTTCAACTCTGATTGTACGATCTGTATGATTACAGTTTTTATCTAATGGTGTTTTTACACTTTTTTCAAATCTCTGATTTTTATAATTAAATAAGTTGCTAATTTTATAAATTAAAGTTTAGACTGTTATACAATTCTCCCTTATTCTGCTCATGTCCTAATAAATTGTAAAAACGAAGCCCGGCCACCAGACCTAGCATTTGTAAACTGGTGTGCTACTCGGGCGCTAAACACTCAACTTTCACACAGATCCCGAACTCGAGAATTAATCTGGTAATGAAACTGCGATAAATGAAAATAGTCAGTTATACTATTAAATAAAAATTTAGTTGTAGTATATTAATCAAGTAATGCATCATTTACGATAATATGCGTGCGCCAGGGCCAAATTATGTCACGCGTCCAACTCAACTAGTTCGGGGGAACTATAGCTTAGCTGGACTATTTTTGCACATTTTGATAGCTTAGCTAAACTTGATTTGACAAACAGGGAGTTTAGCTTAGCTCTGCGTGGCAAACAAACTGTCCGGCTGAACTGTCAAATGAAAAATTTTATTTAGTATTGTGCTTAGTGTAATAGCATTTTATAGTATAGCACTTTCACACTAATTCTAAGTTATATATTTGTTTTTAATATACATAATAAACGTATTAAGCAGTATGCTGCCTTCGGGGCATTATTTCGATGCGTATAGTAAAGCTTAATTTTCGCGGACTAAAAAGTTTCTGGCTTGTTATAGGGGCTCAGCTGAACGGCTCGTGACAAAAGCACAGTCCGGCTCGACAGTCGATGGCAATCGCATAGCCTAGCTAGATTATTCAAAATTTTAATAGTCGAGCTGGACTGTCTACGTGACATAGTAGCTAGCTCATTTGAACGCGTGCCGTAATTTGCACCATGCGCACGCATCTTATTTTAAATAATGCATTAAACTAAATACAATAAGTTCAAAGTGCTACCTGATCAATTGGTTGGTTGGGCAAAAGCAAAAACTTGCTGCAGTCGTTCCGAAAAGCTGAAACACCTTATAATTAGATACAATTCTTGAGAAGCTTACTCATCGTGGTGGTATATGTGTTCGTCCTTCTGTTTACCCAGTAGGCTTAGACTCAAATTGGCTCATCTAGTGCCAATATTAGAGCCTCTCACTAAGAATCAATACTCGGTCAGCAATTCATTCGAATTTGCTAAGGAAATAGCTTTGAGCATAGCCATCTAGCAAGCTTTGACGTCACCGCACTGTTTACCAACGTTTCAATTGACGAGACATACAGTTTATTTCCGATACTGCCAATGCTAAACTAATAACCACCACCATGCCCCTACTGAACTTCTAGCCGCTATAAAACTTTGTGTCAAAAACGTTCATTTTAATTTTAACGGCAGAATACACCAACAGACGGACGGTGTGGCCTTGGGCTCTCCCTTGGCCGAACTCTAACCAATATGTTCATGAATTTTTCTGAAAATAAGTGGCTTATTAAATGTCAGACAGCTTTGAAGCCGAAATTCTATCGCAGATACGTGGACGATACTTTCACGGTTTTTGATAATGCGAAACAAGCAGAACAATTTTTAGCTTATTTAAGCGCTCAGAGTGCTAGCATAAAGTTCACGGCTGAAAACCAAAAGAACAAGCCATCCCATTCCTTGACATTAAAATAATCAAACTTGGTAACAAATTTGTCTCGTCTACATATTGGAAATCCACTTTTACGGGTCTCCGGACTAAGTTCGACTCCTACATCTCCAACAAATACAAAACAGGCCTCATTGACTGTCTGTTGCACAGGGCTTTTCAGATTGGCAGCAGTTACGATATAATAAATAATGAAATACGTTTTCTTCGACAAATGTTCGTTACCAACGACTTTCCACCTAAATTGATAGACAATTTGACCAAGAATTTCGTCAGCAAGTGGGTTACCAAACCCAATACTACAGCTAATCGCCACCAACAAAGCTCTGAAACAACACAATCACACAGTGAGTCGGACCCAAAAAACTTTGTACTAAATTACCATTTTTAGGTGATAATTCCAAAAAACTAAGAAGTCATCTAACTCAACTGTTCAAAATTTCATATCCACAACATAATGTTCGGATCCCCCTCGTCACCGGAAAAAAAGATTAAGCATTGGTTTTCTTTGAAGGACAAAATACCTGATGCACGCCAGATATTATGTCGTTTATAAGTACACTTGTTCTGCTTGTGAAGCAAACCATATCGGTTGTTAGCGGCGACACTTATCGACAAGGATCTCAGAGCATATTGGTATTTCGGCCAGAACAGGAAAGAAACTAAACAACTATACAGTTCATCAGTCTTCCAACATATTAATGCCTGCCACAATAACGCTAGTCCTGACGATTTTTCAGTAATAGCCCAAACGCGCAGCCAAGGACCTAACGCGCCACGCTTATTACTTAATTTAGAAAATATCCTGATGCGCCACAACAACCCTAAGCTTAATACCCTTAAGTCCCTAAACCCCTTGCTGTTGTTCAATTAACCACGTCTATGGCACAACTTCTTCATTTATTACCTAGTAGGTAGTTATAACTATGGACTATTGATTTATTGAATTTATTGAAATTTATTATATTTATTGAGCGAGCGCAGCGACCTGGTTTCCTCCGACGGCGCAATAGGAAAAATCGTGAAAATTTGTTTTTTGCCTATCGCTGCATTCATAACTTGTTTTCGAGCGGGCAGATTTGTATAAAATTTTTTGTTCGATAGCACATCGTTCGTCTTTTGGTTGAAAACGAATGGCTCCAAACCCAACCTGACGACTCTTCTAGATCAAAATGACAAAAAACATGTTTTTCAAGGCCTCGTTGCTAAATATAGTCATACGGTTAACTTTGTTTAATCGCCCATATCTCGCGACGCAGGCTTCGCATATAAAAATTAGACATCAGCTAATCAGCCAACACTTTTTTGAGGGACCACTCCCTCGACGATGTGGACCCGAATTTGGTTTGTCCACCTTTTTCTAGAAATATTGATTTTTTAAATTTCGGCATATTATTGCGTGTTTTTACCTTAGACCGAGTGTCCATTAGGTTAACAAGCACGCTGGTTGTGCCAGTTGGAGTTTTGAAGGGTTTTACGGTCGACGATCCGATTTGTAAAATGTAGTGTGTTTTCATTCGTTTGGTTATCTATTGTATACAAGGCATCAAGAATGGTCTATATATAGGTTTTATGAATGCTAAATATAATGATTTGGCTGCGTAGAGTTCAGCACGTGCCTTTTCATAGGTTTCAATGGATTTTGTTTCAATGAATATGATTTCCAGAATATAGTCTGTCTTCATTAGTTTATTTATTTAGCACAGAACTTTAACAATGGTTTATAATTGGATTTGCAGCATGCTGAATACAATGGTTTGATTCTCTAGAAATCAACATGTATATATTCAATCCCTCTCAACAGGTTTTCAGTTTGTTTAGGGTCAATGAATCCAATTTCGAGAGTATAGTGTGTCTTCAGTAGTTTGATTATGTATTGGGTACATGGCATCAATAATTGTCTATTCTATATAGAATTTTGCGTGTTAAAACTGATGATTTGGTTATATAGAGACCAGCGCCAATATTTCGTGCCGATTCTCATGTTTAAATTTCTTTAGGGTCAAGAAATATTGTCTGTCCTTTTTGGTTACGTACTGCATACAGGGCACCAAGAATGATCTATATATAGGTTCTTGGTACTCAGCATACGTTAGCTTGGTTATGTGGAGAAGAGCACAAATACTTTATGCGTTATCAGTTGTTTTTAATGGGTTTAGACTTGACCGAGCTTTAGGGTGTTCAAAGGGTTCAGCGTTACAGAAGTTTTAGAGCGGTATATACATCAAACACAGCAGTTTGCATGTGATTACAGAAAATGACAATTTATAAACGAAACCGCGTTCGCTTCGTTTCACCTCGTATGAGAGATACCATTTATTACCTTGTAACATTATATGCCTGGTATGACCATTAAAGAATATAGATTTTTCTATGTTCGCCGAGCACTTCAGGTATCACTGTATGAATCCGTTATCATTTTCAATACACCCTTTCAGTCTGAAAAACTCTACATAATCTGATTTGGTTTACCTTTGCTGAACAAATATTCCGCAGCGAAAAAGTTTATGCTTTTACATGACTGCTATTGCTCCCTAATTTTATTACAGCAATGGCCATAACTGTCATCCACCTAACTTGTGTCTATTTGCAACATTTTCGGATATTTAAATGAGCTTGTAGCTACAAGCAAAATCATAACGTTATACATTATAGGAGATTTCAATGTCCCAAACACAAAGTGTACCATCTGCTGAGTCTGATTTTGATCTTATACCAAAATGTTAGATCTTGAAGGTAATGAAATGGTTTCTGAGACAACCCATATTGCTGGAAATATACTTGATTTAGTGTTAACAAAAAGTCCATCATGTATTTCTAATTTTACAAGTGGTGGTTGTTTTTCTACATCTCATCACTTTTTAGTTACAGGTTCTGCTGGCACTATCTCATTTCAACATAATCGGGCAAATTTTTAATTTGAAAATTTTCGAAGGACTACCTTGGACGCCGTTAAGCCGTATTTATCGTCATTAAACTGGCATGATATTCTCGGTGGCTACATTGCTGCTGAGAAAGCCTGTGTTACATTTTGTTCTCATTTTAAAAATTGCATTGATATGTATGTTCTGGCTTCTACTTATCTCAAAAAGTACGTGGAAATTGTTTAATGAAACTGTGAGTCTGCACAAAAATCTACTTAGACTTCATAAAAAATACAAAAAAGGCCAACTGCTAAAAAGCATTTGGAAATTTTCGTATATTTGTGATCCTCGATATCTTCCCTGCTCGTTTCAACCAAAAAATCGAATTTTAAATTAGATTTATTTCGATTTTTCCGGATTCCAAGCATCGCAGAATAGTAGGTACAAATCCAAGGTTTAAGAAAAAAAATTTTTAGGGTTCCCAAGAGGGACCCAAAAAACCCGGAAAATCGAAAAACCTAAAATTTCAAAAATTGGGTTTGGTTGAAATGATCGTGGGGTCTACAGGATCACAAAAACATCAAAAGAATCTGACCATTTTTGAGCAAACGCGAGAGGGGGGGATAACGAAAAAAACCAAATTTTGAATAACTATTTACTGCCTGAGTTAGTTTGCACTTCCAGTACCGATAAACATTTACTGGTCGAAGCGAGACATGGAATCATGGAATCATGGACGCTTGGGTGAAAGTCAAGAGCACTAGCCATTGAGTAATTTGAGAGCTATTGTTCGGATTGTGAAAGCTGTTTGCAAAGAGAGCAGCTATATATGTAGCATCGAGCAGTTAGCGCAGTTAGTGCAACCAAGAGGTCAAAGTATTGACACTTAATCATATATACTCATGCACATTGACTTGCCCAATGACGTGGATGTTTTTGGCTTTACACCCCAAGGATGCCGGGGTACCCACTAGGTTCTTTGAGAGAGGCATGGTCTAACCTTCTTGGAGGTACCAGCTATCATATCTTGCGTATCTAATGATAATATAGCAAGAGTAGCCATTACCGATAATACCTAAAGGATTAACGCTCAAGACGGAATGCTTTACATATATTCAACGCGTATTTGCGCACGTTACTCTTCATCTAATTAGTGTTTGTGGTTTGGACTGTTTGTCCGATAAAGGCAATATTTCTAAACTCAACAGTCCCAGCGGATGCTGTGCAATTTCTTACAGAATGAAATAATAGCTGGCATTCAGACATCTTTCAGCGCTGGAAAAGCTCCGCAACATCCCCTTCCGTTTCCCGCGTCGAGGACTGTGCCGAAAATTTAGGCAAACATACACAAAAATAGGGGAAAATTGAGCTAAAACTGGGCGACATTGGGAAAAATTGGTTAAAATTAGTAAAAGTTAGGAAAAAATTGGTAAAAAAACACTGCCAAAAATTTTGAAATTCGAGCTCCACAAAATTGCAAAAATTTATTCCCCCTTGAAGACATTCTCCTCGCCGCGGACCGGCTAATCCCCAGGTGATGATTTCCCTCGAGGCACCCTCTATGTACTCCGGGTCTTTGGACCTCGCCTACGTATGGGTATCACGACCCACGAGATTAATGCGGCGGTCATGTTATAACGATCCAAACGTTTGGAACCTATCTAGCCTCTTCACAGTGTCGGCCATATTGTCGACAACATGGTGTTTTAGAAACCCCATGTTTTTATAAAATCTTCCAAGTGTCGTTAGGGATGGATGTTGTCATTTTCCGACAGGGTCAAGCGCCCGTCAAGCGTCAAGTGCTTCTCTGTAGTTTCGCTAACGACGGCATACTGCATGTCATCTTGTTAGCATGCGTATGGTTTAGGCACAAATATCGAAATAAAAAAACTAGTAACACTATTGATTAATACACTTCCCCAGCTACATACGCTGTCCATTACTGTTAATTCTCGCGAAAATATCTTAAGAGTGTGTGCTATATAGTAAACAGAAACTTTAGTAGCTAAGGACGAGTTGTACACCCTCACAAATTTACGGATTGGTTGTGACCCTGACTGCCTATACAGTAGTGTCGCGGGCATAGTTGGTAAAAGGTCTAAACAATAAGGTTGGAGCGTGAGCGCCGCATAATAAACAACAAGCATGGTTAACTATTTCAAAATCTCAACTCAACAAGGTTAGCGTAGACGAGCGGTCATATACTAATTACTGTTAATTTGGTTGTATGAACTATATACTGAACCTTGAGTTGTCGTCAGACAACGTAGTTACAAAAAAGTTATAGATATATAAAAGCAAACTGATATTACAAAGTCATCGATATCGGCGTGCAGAGCGACTGTAATAAATTTGTTGAGGAAACTGTATAATCACCACCAACAAAAACTTTACAAATCCTTTCAGCTATACGCCTGCGTTAAAATCGTCAATTTTACAGACACAGTGGTAATTTTGGTTATTTTTGAGTTAGCTATGAGGCGGCTTGAGCAATGACCACTTGAATCATATTTATGACTAAAAATTTATACCGGAAGGCTATAGAAAAATTTTCGAAGCAAATTACCCAATTAAAACAAATTTTAGGAGAATGCCATTCAAACAGCATTGAACATCTGAATCGAAAATTTGCTCTTTATAGTCAAAATGACGATTTTGGTCTGTGGGTAAAGTGTAGACGAAAGGACTCCACGGTTGCATCAGCCAGCGTGGATGATTGTCATTTTGTGTCACCTGTACCTTCAACACTCCGTATGCGTTGCACCTAGCCGTCTAGTTACTGGCATAAACCTTACCGGAAGTCCACGTGAGGCCGGTACTCCAAGCCCGTATGCCGCGGGTGAGAAGAAACGGCTGCGACAGCATCTTCAGCACGGGATTTATGACTTCGCGACCAGCAGCTTCGGCGTCCTAGAACAGATTAATTGTTTCGATGTGGAGTGCAATATATTCTTTCAAGCTTATAATAAAACTGTGTCATGGCAGCCACCCGCCCTACCACCTAGTTGGGCTTCGAACCTAAAGGGACCACATATTTGAGGAGAAATGGAAAAACCAACGCCTATTTACTATATAGGCGCCTCGGACCATTTTGGTCAAAACTGTTCTTTTGGTGGGTCCTCGGGTACCGAAATTTTGGTGTCTCAGACGCACTGAACTGAAAGTGTTTTAAAGTTGCATGTCTTATTACAATAACTCTATAACGAATAAGGCAAAAATAATTTCGTTACACAGTCAAACGCACCAAGGTGTGGTCGATAAGTTCAGTAACTGATTCATCGAACTTAACCTGGATAAAACAAAAGGACAGTCACACATACTTATGCAAACCCATTCCAAATGTACAAGGTGCTCAAACTAAAACCCCTGATTCATCCTATTTGGTATCACTGGCCGAACTAAAACGGCTCATAAAGGTACCTGCTGTTAAAAATTATATGCACAAATTTCTCACTGCAAGAGCAGTGTCTGTTTCTGTATGTAGCGTAACGGTGGGCACAAGCTGTTAGTTAGCACTAATACATTGCAGAGCCTGTTTTCTAATCTTAATGCTGTATTATTCTGCTAAAATTGTTAAGATGATCCATGCGTAGTGGGACTAAAACGCTTCAGTTGTTTCAATGATAGAAACACTTCATGTATCTCTACAATATGACCTCGATCACATGTTTGCTATCAATAAAAACTGCGAGTAATCGTAATTAGACATTCCCGGTGCGGTGTAAACAGTGAATAAACAAAACTTGGTAGAATAACTTCCGACCAGCAATTATTGTCGACGTTAGAACTGCTAATCCGTTCTATCAGGCACTAGAAACTTCTCACATATAACCAAAATGCCCAATGGCAATTTAATGTGTATGTGAGAAAATTAGGCTAACTAGTTTGTTCGACGCGAATTACTGAAATAGTATCACTAAGCTGAGAAACATATTAACTCCTTTATATTACTGGCATTGATACCTACTGGAATGCTGTCACTTAGGTTTGACACAATTCACTAATATACCATCCGAATCATGCGAAATCCTTCACGAACACGCACACCACGATATATAGAACTACGCGAGGAGCATGCCGACCAACTTTCCCATTCGAAATACTCTATAGCCGCACCCACTCTCCCACCCATATATATCGGGCGAGCTTCGTCCTGTTTGAGTGGCGCGATTGTCGATAAAAATTGCTTGGGATCACGATCGATTTCCCTTTCGTCGAGAGATTCCTCGAATCGTGGTATCGCTGGTAGCTTAATTGTTCGATCGAACGCTTTACTCGTCACTTCTCCACTTGTTTGAGCTTCATCATCGCCTACAACGAATAATCAATCGCTAGTCTGTAAGTTATACATCAAATGATACCGGAAGTATCAGGGGTAAAGACGGTCGGGAGATATCTGTGCCTTCGGCGCCGCAAAAAGCACAGGAAGTGACCTGTCAAAGTGGGAGGGGGTAGCCGAGTCGTCAAAGGAGGGGGGTAGGACGGTAGTGTGTAACCCCTACCCCTATGTGCATGTAAGCTGTAAGTTGTTCCATCTGTCAATACATAATTTGTTACGCCTACATGCATGCCTGAGACATTACCATCTAATTTGTAAACTTAAACATCATTAAGATTGTATTACATAACTACATCGCTCTCTAGTGATCATGAGTTTCCTAGTAAATCGCATGGGCATCGGCATGGGCATCGAGTAGTAAATCGGTACCCGGGTATCCAATAAAAATTACGGTAACTTTGGTAGTTCCTGCAACCGTAGTATCCACTCAAGTTGACGTATTTTGGACGCTCAAATTTGGTCCCCAAATCTGTAAATAAGACTTGTAGGTTGTAATTAGCTCGATAAGGAAAGACTTGCAATTTGGCAATCACTTTCAATTTTGATTATTTTTGTTTTGCCACAATTTTGCAGGTTGTTTTATACAACCACCAGTTGTCTTATCAGTGATTACCAAATCTGGTATAATTGAGGGCGATCAGGCGAAATAAAACCTTACGTCTTAGCACTTGTTTGTTTATTTACTTTCAGGTTGCCTCGTTGAAGTCTTTCAATCGTGCTCCACGTTATTTTCGAACGAATCGCCTATTGCTGAGATGCTCGTTTAGAGCCAAAGTCGATTGATAAGGTCGGACCGCTGGTTCATGAGTATATGTAACTGAACGAAC
>JASANE010024817.1:0-24664 GCA_030248225.1 Trileptium ribeirensis | reverse complement strand
CTATCTTTTATAATCAATGGTTTTTATGGATTTTGACGGTAGATCGATTATTAAAAAATTCCTGCGGTATTATGTTTGGCATGAGTGGGGACACAGGTTTTTGGAACAATGGTAGTGGAGGAAACTTCTATCTTTTATAATCAATGGTTTTTATGGATTTTGACGGTAGATCGATTATTAAAAAATTCCTGCGGTATTATGTTTGGCATGAGTGGGGACACAGGTTTTTGGAACAATGGTAGTAAAGGAAACTTCTATCTTTTATAATCAATGGTTTTTATGGATTTTGACGGTAGATCGATTATTAAAAAATTCCTGCGGTATTATGTTTGGCATGAGTGGGGACACAGGGTTTTGGAACAATAGTAGTGGAGAACACTTCTATCTTTTATAATAAATGCTTTTTATTGATTTTGACGGTAGATCGATTATTAAAAAATTCCTGCGGTATTATGTTTGGCATGAGTGGGGACACAGGTTTTTGGAACAATGGTAGTAAAGGAAACTTCTATCTTTTATAATCAATGGTTTTTATGGATTTTGACGGTAGATCGATTATTAAAAAAATTCCTGCGGTATTATATTTGGCATGAGTGGGGACACAGGGTTTTGGAACAATGGTAGTGGAGGAAACTTCTATCTTTTATAATCAATGGTTTTTATGGATTTTGACGGTAGATCGATTATTAAAAAATTCCTGCGGTATTATGTTTGGCATGAGTGGGGACACAGGTTTTTGGAACAATGGTAGTGGGGGAAACTTCTATCTTTTATAATCAATGGTTTTTATGGATTTTGACGGTAGATCGATTATTAAAAAATTCCTGCGGTATTATGTTTGGCATGAGTGGGGACACAGGTTTTTGGAACAATGGTAGTGGAGGAAACTTCTATCTTTTATAATCAATGGTTTTTATGGATTTTGACGGTAGATCGATTATTAAAAAATTCCTGCGGTATTATGTTTGGCATGAGTGGGGACACAGGTTGTTGGAACAATGGTAGCGGAGGAAACTTCTATCTTTTATAATCAATGGTTTTTATGGATTTTGACGGTAGATCGATTACTAAAAAATTCCTGCGGTATTATGTTTGGCATGAGTGGGGACACAAGGTTTTGGAACAATAGTAGTGGAGAACACTTCTATCTTTTTTAATCAATGCTTTTTATTGATTTTGACGGAAGATCGATTATTAAAAAATTAAAGTGAATGTTTAAACGTTTGCACAGATACAGAGCGCTGCGAAACTAAACGGGTTGCATCGTCAAACTTAAACGAAACATCAAAGTTTTATTGATCATCTAAAATCTAGAAACAGGTAGTTTTTAGTTACAAATAATATAATCGAAACGCCATATTTTGTTGTCGTAAGTCAGGAACAAAAAATATCGAACGCAACAAAAGTAGTCAAACCATGATCATTGGCATATAATATGCATCATGTTATATATCTCATCTGTAGTATATATGCAGTATGTAGTTTGTATGCAATGACCCTGCGTATATTGTTTATGTATAGAAAGCTAAAAAAATTTGTGTAACAAAATATATAATCATATAAAATTATATAATTATATGTGTAATCGGTGCGGAGCGGGTTTGTGCGAACAGAAGCTTACAATGAACGCGAGGCGTCTGCTCTTCAGCTGCCTGTATATAGTGTAAACGCAAGATGTCTGATGAATCAGCTATCAGTTTTTCAAAAACTACGAAGTTAATATAATTTACTGGTGTTAACTGGCGAAAGGTCTCAGCAAAAATGTTTGCGCATGTTTGCTTTTTACTACAAAACCCTCAAATTTTATCGTGGCGACTTGGTCGCTGAGTTTACTAAAGTGAATAACTACGGCTAGCGAGCGATGAAGGTCTTTGTGTAAATTTCGTCTCAACACTGTAATAATGAAAGGATCTTTAGTCAACAAAGTTTCAGGGACGGGAACGAACATTCCTAGATTGGCGTTGAGTTCAGTTGATAAAGTTAGAAACTTATATAATTGTAACATTTGCGGAGCCGATTTTCTTGTTCCCGGGATCAGCATAGCATCGCTCCGGTCCCTGCAAGAGTCTAATGACTGTGCGAGTGCAAAATCTTCTAAAACGACAGAAATCCAACGAACTGACCGTCAAGCACGATTTTGGCGTGTTATAATGAAATTAAATGTCTATGTTAAAATGAGTCTATGTTAAAAACGAGAGAAACCCATCCTGTCCAGTATATAACATTATAGCTGTACGGCGCCCAAGATTTCGAATCGGCTATATGTCATACATAATCAGTCAGGCACTACGATCGATTCCAATCATGGCTAAACTGAGCCGTGGGCACAAGGAAAGGAAGTTGGACTCTTGTCGGCTTTTAAGGCATACAGTGTTTTCAAGTCGCATAGAGAGATATATCTGATTGATCAAATGTCGTTCATAATATACAGCTTCCTTTTAAATTGTATGGAGTATCATATTTTATAGCCATACATTCAATCATATATATTTTTGTATTTCGTTTCCATGCTTTTGTCTATCGTTTAGCAATTTTGTCCTTGGTTCGATTTGGTCCGCCTTTATGTCATTGCATTCTGAGTAGCCGCAAAGTCGGAAATAGGCTAGCCCAAAACGTAATTATTTTTCCTCACAATAGTGGCAGCGCCGCGCGTTATGTTGAGCATGTATCGAAGGACACTAGGGCATGTTTCCTGAGCATAGCTGAGTTGAGTGTCGCTAAAATTGAAAGTCTTGGAAATGACAGTGTCCTGGTCCCTAATTTTGTGGCAATGTGATCGCTCGTATTGTCCCCTTGGCTACATTCTGGTAAGAGTAATTCATGTTGTCCCGTCGAACAAATGCAATACCTTTTGCCTGTATTATAGTGCTGTCGCACAATTTGATGCTCACATCCAGTTTCCACTGTACATATGTTTGAATAAAATCTAGAAAGTTCATCATTGTGCACTGTGATGTTCACTCTAGCAGCGTTATATGTTCCAATTCTTGTGTCCATCCGAACAAAAGTCAGCTATCCGCGCCATGAGCTTGTGGATATAATATCCCAAGCTTTAACGCGTATGGTACACTACTAGTAGTCGTTTAAAAATTTACTGTACAAACACACGCTGTTAACAAAAGTTACAAAACAGGGATAATGCTTTATCAATCAAAAAGTCCGATGTTAAAAATTTAGCGACTGTCGAGATCCTGTGGTGTACACCATGACTACAATTATTAAATAGAAATAATGCAGCGGTTACGTTATAAAGGACCCCCATGTGAAAGTTTTGTCCACCCAGAGTGTCTCTTCCGTCATCAATAATATGGTGTCTTTGACACCATGGTGTTTCTGATGGTATTTTCGGATAGTATACATAGGTAGTGTAGTGTCAATAATAGTATGGTGTAGACTACACCATAAAATTTATATGGTGTTAGCTACACCATGCTGTTATTTACACACATTATATAATGGGTTTGTGTATGGTGTCCTTGACACCGTCAGTAAAAACAATAGGTAGATTAAGACACTACAGCTACGTTGATGGTGTCTCATACACCATCTATTGCATTATATAGTGTAGGTATATACTGTATACCACTGGATGGTATGGTCTGGACCATTGGGGGACAAAACTTTTACATGAAGGTTCCTTTATAGCGTAAACGCCGCATAAAGCCATAATCGAGTAAGATTGAGTCAAATCGTACACGAAATTTACCGCCACACTGTAATTGTTAGCGGTTAGGAACACATGCACGGGCCTAAAATTAACTATATAGAATCAAACAATTTCCAAGTGAGCTCGGGATAGGGAATATCGGTTAGGCACTATGTTCTGTGAGCAGGTGTCAGTGTCAATATCCATGGAGGACCTCCGTGATCATACCGAATAGTAGACAAATGCTCACCCAACAGGCTGGGCCCAAACACACTCGGGAAGCGCACGTGCGACATGCTCAGCTGCATAGCTTCTTGTGCGTGACTAAATTAACTATTAAATTACTAAATTTCGAAAATTTTGATCCATCATTATAAGTGATTGCTCTACGTTTCGGTGATTTATCACAGAGATTATACATCGTGAAAAGCTGTTGGAAATGACAAACGCTCGAAAACTAGACCCATTAAATCGTTCCCACTACCAATATGCAGTTTTCATGATATTACGTTCTAATTGTACGTGGTATTGCAATATTATACAAGTTGTAACCTAAATATACACATGTGGAACGCAGCTGTAACAGCTTTCATAAGCCATAATATATTCCCCCGTATCTCGAATTTTTAAAGGTGTATGATGTGTTTATGCTGCCTTTTTGATCTGTAATACCATAATAAAAAGGCAAAAAAATTTTGGGCTTCATTTTCGATTGCCGATGAGTGCCAAACAAATATTATATTATTATTATCGCAGAGAGACAACACAAGGTAAATCGGTTATACAAAATGATAAATAGTTTTTAATTTCAAAGATAATTAGGGCCAAATGCAAATGATAAAAATGGTTTTCGCTTGGTTTTCTCCGATTTTTTCAATGAACTAATAAAACAAAATGAAACTTTTATATATACACCACTTTCAAACTAGCAAATGCAGGGGTATTTTTTCTTGTTTTAACATAGTCAATCTCAATGGTGTACACGGGATTTTGGTGACGGGGGCATTATACGTAGGATTTTGGTTATGGAGAGCCATGACATAAATTACTACTGTTCGATAAATCACAAATCGTGATTTCATTAGTAGTTTCCGAAAATCGTCGATGCGTCATGTCCTGTTGACCCGCTCGTGCTCGGAGCGCCAGTGGTCAATTATTTTCTTTTAAGTTCGCTCTAAATCCCTATTTTTGTCACAGCCACCCGGCTAAGGATATCTGTCGTCACACACCTGCTGACCATCTAACAAATATTCCAGTTTAAATTTGGTTAAGATATGTCAAACACACGCTTCATGTATCCAAATTGATTATATATTAATAGCTCTAAACCGCAGTTAGTTTAGGCTGAGTTGGAAAGAATTGTGTTTTTGTATTGGTCATAAACACCAGGATAAGAACATCTATTTCCACCCATTGGCGAACTGAACAGTATAAAAAATTAAAAGGATTACAATATCTTTAAAACGTAACGTACTATGGTGCGAAAATGCGGCGTAAACTTTCTTTTTGTGTGAACATCAATTTGCGTGTTTAGTTCGTTATTGATTCAAAACAATTTTTTGTAGAATATCTTTTGGGACATAATTGGCTCAAAATTAAGCAATTATTACGCATTGATGAGAGTAAAATTTATTTAGCTCGTGAGACTCTATAATTTAGGGGTAGGCATTACATTGTAATGGTCGGGCACTAAGCCATATAATCCCCCTGAGCCATATGCTCCTGCGCGTATTATGAAATTTTAGCAATTATGAGCAAAATTATAAATTTATGAGTAAAAATTGTGGAAAATAGGGGAAAAATTATGAGAAAAGTTGGCGCAACACGTTGGAAATTAAGGGAAAATTGCAAATTTATGAGTAAAAATTGTGGAAAATAGGGGAAAAATTATGAGAAAAATTGGCGCAACACGTTGGAAATTAAGGGAAAATTGCAACTTTATGAGTAAAAATTGTGGAAAATAGGGGAAAAATTATGAGAAAAATTGGCACAACACGTTAGAAATTAAGGGAAAATTGCAAATTTATGAGTAAAAATTGTGGAAAATAGGGGAAAAATTATGAAAAAAATTGGCGCAACACGTTGGAAATTAATGGTTACCCTCTTTGACAGCCTACCGCCGCGCATTTCGTTGGAGTCATGTTCCCCCATAAGTCGACGGAACTTGGACACTTAGGGTTTAAAGATTTAGTCTATGGCCTCGCTCTGTACATATATATACATTGGTAGCGTAGCCGAAAGTATAGGTGTTTTGCATTGTAATGTTGCGCCTTGCTGCCTTGCTATTACCTTGCTGCAGTAATTTAACAACAAAAGTTTCAAAGCGAAAAAATAACCTTTCAGAGCTGCTATATTCAAAATGTTAAAACTAGACGCTAGGAAAAAACCCGATTTATGCAAACTGGCCAAACCAGGTCACAGAGTGGCAAAGATATATTCCACATCGTTTAAATATTTAGATGCGCCATCGTCAAATTAAAACATCGGTCAAGATATTGAAAAATTGTCTATGCATGACGATGACGAAACAGTATCAGAGTTTTGTGTTTAAATTTGAATACAACATGTCTTGGGATATGTATGAAATATATTTGAACATGGTCGTAGTCAATAAGGGGGTGGGAACCTGGCCTGATACCTACTCTGTGTAGCATCCTTCTTCTTGAAATACAGAAAATTGAAGTAAGTGTTTATGTGTGAAAGAGCCAAGTAACCCCAAGTGGCGTAAATAAAATGCAAGCCATACCGTTCTCGATATACTAAGCTTTAGTCGTAGCCTAACCTAAATGTCTGAATGGAGACGTACAGTAAACCAAAGCCTAAACTTTTCAAACGCTATAACGTAAAGCCCCACAGCGCTACTGGGGCCTAGTTGGGTTTAATGAGTGCCAACTAGCCTATGCAGTGTCCTTCTGTAAAGTAATTTCTTGCTTTCCTAAGTAAACTAGTACTTCTAAAGAGTTTTCCTGCAACTGTACAAGCAACCGAAATAGTGTCGGAATTTACGGGGGCCTAAATAGTATACTAAACGATTACGTCGGCGAATTTCTAACTACACTCAAGATTTGTTTTTATTAAATGATTACACATAAGGTACATACAAACACTGACATCTAGCTATGTAATAGTGCTATATATTAATCGCCGGTAGATATAGTAAGCTTAAACGATTGGTTTAAATTCGTTAGGGTTCTAGGTGTCGCACATTTAGCCTGAACATAGCCTGAAATAGTAAAAGCCGCAAGTAGGGCACTATATCTTTGCTGAAAAATATCATATTACACTGCTTTCCGCTTCTATGAAGCTGTCTATTTGATATAAAATTCAGTATTTTCTCCAATTTTCAGAGCTTTAAAGACTCAATAATACTTGAGAATAATTTTATATAAAGTATTAAACATCACGTTTGTCTGATCAATGCATAAGGGTCGATAACTTAGAGGATGGTTGCTAGTTAAGTAAAGCCAATTTCAATCATTTCTCTTTCATCAGCCGTCAGTAATTTAAAATTTGTAACGTTCTGAAATATTGTCTTACGGTAAGCTCTGTATGAAAGCGCAAAGTTTCGTATTACAGAACAACGAACGCAGGTATATATTTGCATATAATATTACATATATATATTTAGGCTTCGGAACATTTAAGTGTCTCAGCCAGAGCTGGAAAAATGCTCAATAATGCACAAATTGCCAATTCAGCAATATTCCAGCACACGTAAAATTGCAATTCGAAGCCGACCATAGATAATTTTGCCACCTTAGGCAAAGTCACTGCTCAAGCACTGAATTCGGAATCATTTCTACGAATATTAGAAATGTTACACATACGCTTCAAAAAGACTAAACTCAATAACCTAAAATTCCTTAAGCCGGTGCTTTTGTTCCCAGATTAATTACACGGTTATTATTATGAAGGCGCAATTGGTATTTTGCTTTATATTAGGTGTATATTCAGAGCCGCCGTTAGTACTCCCCTACCCCCCTAGGGGGGGGGGCCTCGCCCCTTGCAGGGGCCTCGCGCCTTACAGGGGCCTCATCTCATGGCCTCTGGGTGAAAAGTTGAAAAAGATGGGAGCCGCAGCACAACCTCAAGCACCTTTCGCAAAGTAAATGTACACGATATACAAAGGTAACCTCAGAGTTTAGAAGCCTAATCGTGAGTATGATTTTAACCGTTCCGTGGTTCAAAGTTAGAGTTTTTACTGGGCGCCTGTTTTACGGACATACACGAAAATTTATTTAGGTCAGCGTCTATGCAACTAATGTATAGCATTTGGTGTGAAATAAACTAGTAGAGGCCTTGAGGCCCCTGGTTATATTCCGGTGTTATCTACGTGATAAGTCTTGACGGTTAAAATAAATATTAGTATTAGTAATTTTGTTATAATTTAGGCATAATAATATTAAATTTTGATATATGAAATATGTGTTCGTGAAATGAGTCAACGGGTATTCGAAAGTGGTGCTTCAAAGCGCAAACGTACAAAGGAGCTGGCTATAAGGATGCTTTTAAAATATTGCAAAGACTGTTTATAAAATTATGACCATGCATACTATGTTAATTTAAGGAACAGCTCTCAAATTTAAGGGTACACGGTCTTTGCAAATTTTTAGAGTATAATGTCTTAAGGTAAGTGTATTGGAAAACATTAGATTGAAATTACAATTAGTTAAGAAATTAGTGAATTACATTAGTTAAGAAATGTGATAGGGGCCTCGCAGCCTGCTGGGGGGCCTCGCAGCCTGCTGGGGGGGGGCTCGCAGCCTGCTGGGGGGCCTCGCAGCCTGCTGGGGGGGGGGCCTCGGACATCCTAGCGGCGGCCCTGTGTATATTTATAATAATTTTAAAATGTTCTGCTAAAATGTTTAATAGACGGACGAATATTTGAAATTAGCTCAAATACAACATGTATGATTGACACCAAATTACATGTTGTGGGCTGATTTAGTCTGTTGCAAACATTGAGTGTACCCTTGTACGATGTGGAAATCAGAGCTCCAAGTTTGGGTGACCTTCCCTAGAATAGTACATTTTGAATCAGAGTGTTCAAGTTGATCTCGCTCGATTTCGCAATTACTACTATGGCTATTTATAATAATTTTTGAATTTAAGAAATGTGTATTTATTAAAAATAATATCTTCGTTTCAATAGACTAATACATCAAATTATAATCAGTGTATATTTTCTGAGGTCATTTATTTTGTAATTTCTTAATTTCGTAAAAAATAACAAAACTAAGCCAGTTAAATTTGCCTGAGTTTACCGATGATAGCTTTGGGTTGCCATTGGCGCAACGAACGCGCCGCTTCACGAGGCAGTTCACGTCGAAGTAGCAGCCCTCATAGAACTGCAGCAAATCAACGTCGGCGTCATTCATTCAATCCGGATTTCCTTTTGCTCCCTGAAAGCGGCTCCAATAGCTCCCTGAACAAATCAACGAAAAATAATTCCTCGGGTAATTCAAGCGGAACCGGTATGAGAGAAAAATACTACGGTAATCATTTGTTGCCGACCAATCATCCATCGTTTGACAGCGAGCGTATGATGATCGTACATCCACAAATTGGTAAACGACGTAGTTCACAAGAGCCACCAACTTCTCAGTCGAAGGATAACATCGAAGCAGAAACCCGACGTCGCTCTAGCAGCAAATCACATTCGTCACATCGTCGCGATCATAATCATCGTCAGCATAGTGAAAAACACAAGAAACGTGGTGATAAGTTGCAAAAACAACAACAGCATCAACAGCAATCAACGTCGCTAAACAAAATACCAAATGTCAATGTTGTTCCAAGCCAACCAAATGATCTCAAAAGCGCACCGCTCTCAACACCCGACAGCGTTACCGACGATGTAGTCAGTCCAACAACAGCTGGAGCGTCTGAATCAACTACAACTGCTTCATTGTCGATAAAAGATAACAGCAGTGCTGGTGGTGGTGAGAAGCGGTCAAGAAGCAAAAGTCCGTTAACTCGACCCAAATCCGCAGCAGGAGCCGAAGGAAGTGTGTCTGAGTCAACGTCTCGACAAGCCGCCAACGCGCGTCGACAACAACAACAGCAACAGCCATACTGTCGAGGATTCCTTCGAAGACTGTCGAATAAAATTGGTCGGAACTCAACTGACGGTGCTGCGTCAAAATATCATTGTGGAGGAGGCGGAGGTGAAAAGAAAAATCGCTCTAAATAAATTATTCTGTAACTGTTATAAACTTTTAACTTATTACTACTTATGTACACATTTACAACAAATGTGCCCAAATTGAATCAGTTTAATCGATGTATCCAAAATGTAAGAACGTAAAATTAAACTTTGTCGTCAAAAGTTAAAGTTAATTCAAAAAAAAATCACGCGGATCTAATAAAGAAACCGTCGTGAACGAGTTAATTTCTGCACTAAATAACGAATGTCTACATTACTACACAGTTTTTATGTGTAATAAAACACTTTTCATCTTAAATTCGTTGGCCAGTCTGCTTTTAATATGTGAAGCTGTGGGTGACGATGTTTGCATGTAACAAAAAGTATACATGCCAATAAAACATGCTAAATTCTATTGATTGCTGTCAAGCAGAACTAATAACATTGGAAGAAGACGTATTTTTAATATTCAGCTTACAAAGTCATCGGAATCAGGTGGAAAATTCAGTTTGGGCCCATTTATAATCGTGTGTGTGAGTTTAATCGAAGCGGCTCTATATTTGAGACGCAATTATTTTACAATGATTTTTTGGCTGTGTTAGTTTAGTATATCAGTATATTGTAATTTGAGTTAAAACTTCAGTCAAATTGAGTCTAAATGACTTAAGCTTTAAGGGTAAAATAGGACCGACCAAATAGGCTAAATTTGACACAATAATTTTGCAGTGTGGTAAGCACAAAATGAAAGTGTTTAAAAAAAGATTTTCTATATATACGTCACTATAACGCGTTTGGACCCGAGTTACACTAGTTCCAGCGTCTTCCCAGAGTGTTCGACTCAGGGTCCACGAGTAGTGGGCGTCCTCTCAACGATAACGCTTTGTGTTATCTAGCAATGCGAAATATGTACGCGCCGACTGCAACAAGTCTATGGTTATCATCCTAAGGTCTTGGTGCGCTAGAGTTTTTCAGCTCTACCTGCTATAAAATTTCAAGTAATGCCTTGATGATAAACTGTTAACGAAAGCCACTAGTGGAGGGCTATAACCTAAAGTCGAGCTAGTGAGTGGGAAACCACGATCAAAGGTCCACAGTCATGGGTTAATGGCTATATGTTGATAAACCTCGTATGTTCGAAAACCACCGCGATGTGGTGTGAGGCTATTGTGCTGAAGGCTAGGACCATCTCTAATAACAAATGAAAAGTGGCCATTGCAGCTGGAAACGCAGTAGTTTTAATCCTTTCCACGAACCCAATGCTTTAAAACCATACAAGTTTAAACAATGCTATCGAATACAGGGTAAAGTGTTGGCGTACACCTGTGGGCAAAGTGAGTGGGCAAGCAGGTGCCGTCGCTTCGATCTCTTAGATGACGTGTCAAATGGGACAACGAGAAAACTACAACCTTCAGAAGGGGGCTGAAAATTGGCTGTTTCAATGTTAGAACATTGCTGAAGGTTGGCTATTAAGAGTTGTTTGTGGAATCACTGTTCCAAAAATCTGTCGACATTGCCTGTATATCAGGATGTCGACTGCGCGGAGTCGTAGTCAAGCATATTTTTCAACCAGATCCGAATGTGTACAGCAAACCGTATAAAATTGTTTTACTTCGGAACATCGAACATGGCTCTTGGGCAACAAGGCGTTGGTTTTGTTACGCTATTCATCAACAATAAATACCGTTATCGACTGGGAGTCGAATCTGTAGGTTAAACCTTCGTCCACGTCGGATCAATATATATCACTAATCGCTGTGTACGGGTCCACTCACGATGCTAATACCAACACCAAATACAGCTTTTACGACAACCTAGATGAAACGTTTGATTGCTGTCTGATAGGAGATATTGCAGTTGTAACGGGTGACTTCAACTGTTATATGGAAGTGAGGCCGCTATTGGTAAATACAACCTGGAGACGAGGAATAGGAATGATGCCGGCCTGCATTAGCTTTCCTCTGCTGAAATTTACTAGCTGTTTCTCGCTAAAACGAACTTCAAACACCACAAACGCCATCTCGAAAGATGGAAAAGTCCAAATGTTAGCGCAATCCAATAGATTTTGTTTTATGACAGACAATATGATGGAAAAAATCTGTCACGAACACAGTGGATCCAAAACCGCAACCGTCCATGCAGGAGATTGGCTCAGTCATTGCCAAACTTAAAAATGACAAAGCACCAGGTGAATATAGAGTTCATAAAAGTTACACGATGTTTGGCGAGCAGCAATAATTCTTCCTTTTTTTAAAAAAGAAGACAAAAAGGATTGTCAAAATTATGGGGATATATCACTACTTAGCATTCCATTAAATTATCGAGGCTATTGTGCTTGATCGATACAGGAATCGGTGGTACTCAGTCACACGAGAAAACCAAGCCTGATTCCGAGCTGGCTGAACCAAATTTCAGCCCTTCGCCAACTGTCAGAGCTGCGACACAAATACTGCCACCCGACCCACGTTTCGTTTATTGACTTCTAGGCATTTGGTTCGGTCGACTGCCGCAGCTTGTACAACATAATGGAAACTGATAGAACACATCCGAAGCTACTTGCGATAATAAAAGAAATGCATGCCGAGAGCTACAGTGAAGTCCGAGTGGGTGATATTACGTCATCTGCCTTTGCAATAGAAACCGATGTGTGTCAAGGCTCTATTCGGTCCCCTGCTACGGTCAATTACTTAGTGGAAGGGGTGATGTCAGAACAGTACGCCCGATGCCCTGGAATATCGATCGGCAATGAAGCCCGTATACTAGATCTCGACTACGCCGACGTGGTTGCCATACTAGCGGAAACCGACACCGAGCACAAAGAGCGCTGAACCTCCTACAAGAGCGCAGCAACAGAGTCGGTCTACAAATAAACGTTCGCAAGACTAAGATAATGACCCGCTTCTGTACAACGCAACCCAGTGTCTCCCATAACGGTGAAGATACTGACAGAACATCGATAGCTTTTGCTATCTGGGATCCATAATAACCGGCAGTTGGTCCTCAAACGCCGACAATGGTGATCGAATTGCTAGCGCATCGATTGCCTTACACGAACTGCATAAAAATGTTTAGCGCAAACGCGATATCTCCGTCTGCACAAAAACGGAAGTGCTCCAGGCATGCATTCTTCCGATTTTCTTGTACGGCGTTGAAACATGGTCAGTGAAGTTCAGCGACGTCCACTGGCTCTCAGTTTTTGAACGTTCATATCTGCTTCTATTTGTAGGCATTTCCAAACTGAACCGTCTAACAAATTCGGATCTATATGCCTGGAGTTGTCAAATAAGCGAATTTCGAAACTGAAGTTGCAGTAAGACGACCCAAATGGCTTGGGCACGTGCTGCGAATTCAAATAACTCGTCCTTGAAGCATATACTAACTGCAACCCCGCAATCAACATGGTAAAGATCATGCGGACCAGCTATCGGCACCTGGAAACGATTGGTTATATCCGACATAGGGTGAGCATTCAAGGTCATCTCTTGGAGACATTGGCGCACCCGCCTAATGAAAATACTTCAAGACGGTGCCCGCGACCGACCGGTAGGGAACTCAAGGATCTCTGAAGCATTGGCGCCTTATTGGGGCGCTAGGAATTGACAGGTATCGACAGATGGCCCTTTATAATATTACAAGTATACCGCATTTTAGGTTAGACCGCACAAAGTATCTAAACCAACTTCGTATCTCATCATGAAAAACTTTATTAGATCAATACTGATACTACACTCACATATTAGCGCCTAAGTCGGCGAATTCCCAGCTACCGTGAAAATCGTTCGGCTTTAATGATAATCGAAAAAACAACACGCAAACGTAGAAATAAAATGTTTATGTGTAGCTATATAATTAATTGCCATTAGTCGCCTAAGATTACAACGCAGACACGAGCAGATATTCGTTTAGACCGTCAGCTTTCGTTTGGTAAACATTAGTTTGGACAAAAATAGCAAAAGGCACAACTAGATGACCATATCTTTGAGGCAAAATAGCATCTTGGGTTATGCTTCCTTTCTATAAAGATGTGGATTTGGTACAAAAATTGCGTAATTTTTCTACAAAAATACATTGAAGGCTACATTAATGTTGTTGGGAGAACCGAATTCCTAATTCTCCGTTAAATGTTAACAGACCATATTTGAATAGCTAAAGCATAACGACGATGATGACAGAACATTTAATGTGACATCAATAATATTTATGTATTTCGGACGTCTCAATTTGGGAGAACCGAATTCCTAATTCTCCGTTAAATGTTAACAGACCATATTTGAACGGCTAAAGCATAACGACGATGATGACAGAACATTTAATGTGACATCAATAATATTTATGTATTTCGGACGTCTCAATTTGGGAGAACCGAATTCCTAATTCTCCGTTAAATGTTAACAGACCATATTTGAACGGCTAAAGCATAACGACGATGATGACAGAACATTTAGTGTGACATCAATAATATTTATGTATTTCGGACGTCTCAATTTGGGAGAACCGAATTCCTAATTCTCCGTTAAATGTTAACAGACCATATTTGAACGGCTAAAGCATAACGACGATGATGACAGAACATTTAATGTGACATCAATAATATTTATGTATTTCGGACGTCTCAATTTGGGAGAACCGAATTCCTAATTCTCCGTTAAATGTTAACAGACCATATTTGAACAGCTAAAGCATAACAACGATGATGACAGAACATTTAATGTCACATCAATAATATTTATGTATTTCGGATGTCTCAATTTGGGAGAACCGAATTCCTAATTCTCCGTTAAATGTTAACAGACCATATTTGAACGGCTAAAGCATAACGACGATGATGACAGAACATTTAGTGTGACATCAATAATATTTATGTATTTCGGACGTCTCAATTTGGGAGAACCGAATTCCTAATTCTCCGTTAAATGTTAACAGACCATATTTGAACAGCTAAAGCATAACGACGATGATGACAGAACATTTAATGTGACATCAATAATATTTATGTATTTCGGACGTCTCAATTTGGGAGAACCGAATTCCTAATTCTCCGTTAAATGTTAACAGACCATATTTGAACAGCTAAAGCATAACAACGATGATGACAGAACATTTAATGTCACATCAATAATATTTATGTATTTCGGACGTCTCAATTTGGGAGAACCGAATTCCTAATTCTCCGTTAAATGTTAACAGACCATATTTGAACGGCTAAAGCATAACGACGATGATGACAGAACATTTAGTGTGACATCAATAATATTTATGTATTTCGGACGTCTCAATTTGGGAGAACCGAATTCCTAATTCTCCGTTAAATGTTAACAGACCATATTTGAACGGCTAAAGCATAACGACGATGATGACAGAACATTTAATGTGACATCAATAATATTTATGTATTTCGGACGTCTCAATTTGGGAGAACCGAATTCCTAATTCTCCGTTAAGTGTTAGACCATATTTGAACGGCTAAAGCATAACGACGATGATGGCAGAACGTTTAATGTGACATCAATAATATTTATGTATTTCGGACGTCTCAATTTGGGAGAACCGAATTCCTAATTCTCCGTTAAATGTTAACAGACCATATTTGAACGGCTAAAGCATAACGACGATGATGACAGAACATTTAATGTGACATCAATAATATTTATGTATTTCGGACGTCTCAATTTGGGAGAACCGAATTCCTAATTCTCCGTTAAGTGTTAGACCATATTTGAACGGCTAAAGCATAACGACGATGATGGCAGAACGTTTAATGTGACATCAATAATATTTATGTATTTCGGACGTCTCAATTTGATACAAATCGGCCCAAATATTCCAATTCTATACGAAGGTTATCACCAAGTTATAAATTTTGAACTGAATTATTACTATTTCTTTCAATAAATGTTTGCTTTACGGACTGCGTTATTGCAATTAGAACAATTTATGTGCCATCGCTGATATAAATAAAATGCATTTCCTACATGGAAAGCTGAACAACAGTTTGATTATTAATCAATCAATTCTTCATTTAGCATATTATGTTATAAAATGATTTAGCGAATTTGCATATATAATGTTAGCTATGTTATTTATTTTTTTTTCAATTTGAGCTGAAAACGAGAACCCTGTATTTATTCCCATCTACCCTAAGTGTCCTAAATTCGAGAAAAATACGTAATTTTTTGACCAAATCGACAGGTTTATAGTAAAGAAGCATAACCCAAGACGCTATTTTGCCGTAAAGATATAGTCAAACAGTTAAGCCGTTTATTTCTTTTGCCTATGTTCAAGCTGAAGTTTGCGACGCCGACGGTCGAAACGAATTTCTGCTCGTTTCAGCATTATAACCTTGTGGCGGCTAGTATAAAGTCAGTTTATTACATAGCTAGGCATAAAGATTCCGTTTCTTTTTTGCTTTTTTGTTTTTCGGCTTCGTTTCTCCTTTTTCAATTATTAAAGTCCAACATTCTTTAAGCTAGTTGAGAATCGCCGACCTAGGCGCTTCGTGTAAATATTGGACACCTTGAATTCTTTATTATTTCAGATTAACTTTTGTCTATCGCAATCAGTTACTTATTTCTCGTTGGCATATATGTTGCCAATAATGTTAGACAAAATTTGTTATAGTGGCTGTCTTTCCTTCACAGGCTGGCAACATGGTAAAATATCATTGTTGCCCTATTAATTCTTGTATTTTGGGTAAACGCAAGGACAACAGTCGTTACTTTTACTCGCGCAAAGCCGCATTTATTATACAAACTTTGTTACAGAAATATCTGAAGGAATGTCAAAAATTCGATGTTGTAAATATATGTATTTGTGATGTAGTTGTAAAATAAATTCTGTATTTACATTAAGTATAAAAGTCTAGCCAGTTCTTACTTGGCTTATGAGTACTTTCACAAAGTATATATTTACATTGTAGATCCCAAGCTTCAGCATGTGAGAAAATTTATCATCTCAATGAACGCCATATCAATGTATAAGCTAGTTCATACAGGTAGAATATAGACATGCAAGAGAAACGTAAAACTAATATTTTGGCTAATTAATTTCTTGTATCAACATTACCTGTAACTGTAACGAGAGCTCATTTGTTTCTTAATAGATCTTCCAATCAGGAGTCTTGTTGTAGGGCAGTTTACATAGTAAACTTTTAAGCGGTTTTTTCGGGCGATACAGTGTTACGAAAGCTCGGTTTCGAAAAAATCAATCAACCATACGCTGTTAAGTTTGCGACGCTTGTTTTAGAGGGACCATTTCTGGTAGTTTTATGTTTTACCGTATACATACGCCTATATACATCCGTAGACGAGACGTGGGAGTTTTACAGTAACAATATTTTGGGCTACTAATACGGATGCCTGCATCTTCTACCGCGGTTGTTACCGCCTATATGATAGATAATTCTATACGATCTATGTAGCGTTAAGCTTTATAATGCTCAGTTTAAAGGAAAATTGAATATCATGATACTCTACTCTTATCACTCTAATACATAAGCTATTATAGCGGTAGCGTAGCAATCGCCCTCCCATTCCCATCACCCCTAACGAGAGGTCTGGGACGACCTCAAGCGGCCTCATGTCTTATGCAAAAATAAAGAGCTATAATTGTAGATTTATGATACTGTTTTCCTATACCTGGCTGTGACATAGTTCTACTGGAGGGCCTCGGACGCCTTTGTCTATACTATTTTTGAGGCACTTCTGACACCGTTTCTGCGGCCCCCTGGGATGCCTCCAAATGGGGGCCTCAGACGCCGTTGTCTATACTATTTTTGAGGCGCTTCTGACGTCGTTTCCGCAACCCCTGGGAGGCGTCCAAATGGGGGCCTCAGACACCGCTGTCTATACTATTTTTGAAGCGGCTCTGACACCGGCAGTTGCCGCGGCCCTCTATTATACGTGATCAGATAATACTGACTGCGATGCGTTGCGGCTGCAACAAAATACGCTAAGCCGATAGAATTTATTAATATTGTAAAAAAATTTGAAAATAATACGATATGTGATAGTGTATTGCTTTACTGATTAGGTTGGTGCCTCATCAAGTTCAATCGTACCAAAATCAAGCGATTCTGGAACAAACACTTTGCGGACTTGCGTTTCAGTCATTTGACCATCTGAATTGCCACAAAAGTGATAAATTTCTAAATAAGGATCAGGATTGTTCCAAGGAAATAAGTCGCTGCCGCAACCTTCGATACTAAAACAATGAAATATATATAGCACGACTGCTACGTGTTAAGGCGTGTTCACACGCTCAAACTTTTCGCTCAAATTTTGATCAAAATTTGAGCTCAAATTTTGACCAAAGTTTGAAAGCATCCTTTTTGCATTTTTTGCAAGTTTGAACGTGTGAACACAGTTCAAACTTTTCATGAATATTCTTGTAGCCAATCATGGACGAGATGCATTACCTGAAAATGTTTGAGCTCAAATTTTGATCTCAAATTTTGAAATATCGCAATTTCCATTTAAAAATCACCGTCAAATTTTGATCAAAATTTGATCAAATTTTAAGCTCAAAATTTGAACGTGCGAACACGCCTTTAGAAAAGCATAACATTGCTTGAGTTATACAATTTGTTTTCTGTATTGCTTACTATTACGTTGAAATTTCTAACAGTTGCCTGGGATAGACAGAAATATGGTGGCTGCTCTGTAATTATAGATCACAATTTCAAGAACAAATCAAAACGTTGCGTATGGTCAACACTAAAGATCAGGGTGATGTCGAGTTAAGGTTGCGGATAGTCGGGTATAGTCGGATTGAGGCCGTGGATAGTCGGGTTAAGGACATGGATAGTCGGGTTAAGGTCGTGGATAGTCTGATTAAGGTCGTGGTTAGTCTAGTAATGATCGTGGATAGTCAGGTTAAGGTGTGGACAGTCAAGTAAGGTAGTGGGTAGTCCGATTAAGGTCGTGGTTATTCGGGTATACTCGTGGATCAAATTTCTTGCTGTCGGGTCAAACTTGGATCCAATTGTGTAGTCAATAGATGTGTTTGAATGTTGCCTTGAGAAAAGTTTATGCTTTGGTTACATTTTTGTCCAATCCTCATAGTTTTGTGCTGTCAGGGAGTCGACAGTTGATGTTATCGATTTTTACTCCTGATCATCAAATTCTCACGTTCAGATTTTAAACTAACTTCATATTTTAAGCTGCAAACTTAAACATGTGATCTGAACGCGCCTTCAATGTCTTACAACCAGGATAAAATTTTTTTGTTTGAAAAGCGTAAAGTGCCGTTAAGTAAAGTAAGTATTTATATATAGCTGCTTTTTACTTTATTCATAATATTTTGGTGGTAAATGCTGCATGAGACAGCAAGTGGTGTTTCGTGGCAAGGTTGCATTCCGGAGTTTTCAGGCATAGTCGGCGCCGGTCAGAAAGAAAATTTCAAAAACAAACATATGTGGTCTCCACGTAAAATTAAAATATTTCATAATTGTGAACTGTTCAACAATATATCATGAAATAAAATTAGTTTTGTATAAACATACCATCGATATGTCAGCGTACCTACTTAAAGAGTTCTAGATTGATTAAGTGTTGCAAATTGACTGCTTGTCGCCGTGGTGAAAATGATTAATGTAAAACAAAATAGGGTGAAATCTAACGAAACGTAAACAAGTCGGTAGGCGGCATTCATGGTATAATGTCCTTAACGTTATAAACCAATGTACCCTACATTGTCATGTACACTGTCGACACAGGGTATCTTAGACACAACCATGTTTTTTATAAATTTTTTCGAGGGTACCTAGCTAGAGGTATTACCACTTTTGGTGTGAAGCACATTGTTTCTTCTTTGTAGTTTTATTAACGGTGTGCGGCATAATCTCGACTAAGTGCAAATGATCTTGATACAAATATCGATATTTAAGAAAAACTACACAGCACAACTGAATAATATGCCGTATTAGCTACAGACAGTGTCTGTTACAGTTAAATCACGCTAAATTGGTAGCTAAGGGTGTTTACGACACCGTAAATAAAATATATAGTGGCTAGAAGCATTTGCAGCGTCCATACAAATGGTTCAATAAACAATATATATGCTCGAATTTCACGTAAACACATACTACATCGTTTACAACGTCCATAAAGGTGATTCAATAAACAGAATACAGATAAATGGTAACACTTCAAGTAAACACATACTACAGCCTTTGCAGCATCCATACAAATTGTTCCATAAACCAAATACACATAAACTCTCGAATATCACGTAAACACATACTTTACAACTTGGCAGCGTCTATACAAATAGTCCAATAAAAATACATATAAATGTTCGAATTTCACGTAAACTCGTATTACAGTCTTAGCAGCGTTCATAAAAATGATCCAATGAACAAAATACAAATAAATGCTCCAATTTTGTGTAAACGCTTGCTACAACATTAGCAGCGTCCGTACAAATGTCCAATAACCGATATATATAAATGATCGAATTTCATGTAAACGCATACTACAGCGTTTGCGACGTCCATAAAAATGGTCCAAAAACAATATACAGATAAATGCTAAAACTTCACGTAAACGCATACTACAGCCTTTGCAGCGTCCCTACAACTGGTCCAATAAACAAAATATAAATAAATGCTCAAATTTAACGTAAACGTATACTAAAGCCTTTGCAGCATTCATACAAATAGTCCCATAAACCAAATACACATAAATTCTCGAATATCACGTAAACGCATACTACAGCTTGGCAGCGTCCAGATAAAGCTTTAGCAGATAAATTATGGCAGATAACTAAAAGCTTAAGCTTACGGTCATGATATTTTAATGTGCTTGTAAGTTCAACACTTAGCCTTCTTAATCCCATCTGCTGCAAACACCAAACGCATACTATAGCATTTGCAGCGTCCATACAAATAGTCCAACAAAGAAATATAGCATGCGTTTGCTGTTACAGCAGATTTGGTTAGCAGGGCTAAGTCTTGAACATATAAGTATATTGAAATATCATGACCTTAAGCTTAAGCCTTTACCTATTTGAAATAAATCAGCTGCTACATATGCAGTCGGATTCAAGCTGCACCATGCATTTGTACGGAACTAACCGAAATGTCCCGTCAGGATCAGTTATTTGGTAGCCCATTTTGTCATCGGGATTCAGGAAAAAACCGCCATCCCAATCCCACATCCTAAAAACCGTGTAATTATATTTGACCGTGATGTATTATACAGAGGATATGTAGGTATATCATCATAGGCGTTGAAGGTCCGTCGGCTTAGACGGGTACACTGTCGGCGGGAGATCGTTGGTATGGGGAAGTTCTAAGGATGTGGGCAACAGGATAGACCTTTTCCCTTTACATCTTGCCAATTTTAGTCCAATTTTAGCCCAATTTTTGCCGATGTTACCCCAATTTTTACTAAAATTCTTCCGCGGCATGGGAAAGAGAGTGGGAGCCCACAGGGGGGGGGGTAAATATGGCTTGGAGGGACGGATCCTTAAGTAGAGGGTGGTACACCCTACCCTCTCTCACTATCGATACCTATTCCATCATGTGCTTAATTAATCCACAAGGGTTCAAATATTAGAGAATAAAGCAAATCTTGTTTAATAAAAATATAATTTCTCTTATCTATAGTCAAAAATACCGCCTGAGACCATTTCCTATGTTATTTACTTTTATGAGAGACAATGCTACTGAACATTTATGAACAGCGAGTCATTTGATTTCAAATCGTGTAAATTTTGTTCTAAATTCATAGCAATGATTGTTTTTTTGATCTAAACTATTGTACCACTCAGAATCCAAAACTAGCTATTTGAATAGAGATAGTTTTGTTTTGTTACCAGAGTTCAGCTACACTTGTTCTTTATCGATTTATTTTGTTACTTGTTTCGAAGCAATTTTATGCTTGGATTACACTAAAACTAGCTATTAGAATAGAGATAGTTTTGTTTTGTTACAGTTACACTTGTTCCTTATCGATTGATTGATTTTGTTACTTGTTTCGTTGTTTCGAAGCAATTTTATGCTTGGATTACATTAAAAATATGTATAAAACAACTTTGTGGGCACAAAGTGTCCGCACAATATATAGTAAAACGCGAAATGTGTTTCAAGCTGCAGTTTATAACAAGCGTTTTATGTACTCCTGGTTTTCTTGAACGCATCTAAAAGAAATTCCTACTCCACATATATTTATTTAAAAATTCAATAAAACTACCTTTCACATTTTCGAAATATCGAAAACGTCTTTGGTCAAAATGATACAGAATTAATAAAGTTAAATCTACCAAACTTTAACAAAACATTTGGACAAGCCAATGCTCAAATTGGGATACATGTCTACTTTTGTGTCGTGGCAGCCACGTGAAGAAGTCACGTGATATTGATGATGTTTACAGAATAATGATGATGTAAGCATGATGACAATCTGACGTAACAATTACATGACCATGATGCAATTCATTGCAACAGAGTGTGGGCGTTTTTGAACTATATAACGCCTGGCCCGGTCTTGGAAGGACATGGTTTTATGTGTTTGTTCCATTCATGGTTATTGCTCAATAAATCAGTTGGTTCTTTACTCAGGAATACAGGGTTTTGTATAAAATTTTTGCGCTGTTTTGAAAAATCGAGTCAGCACTGATCCCTGATTTTTCAGGAAAAAGTTAAGCGTTCTGAAATATTACGAAAAAAATGAAAAATTGCGAATTGTTCATTGCAAGCAGGCAATTGTATTCTACGCAGCACGTGTTTTTTATATTAATGGTGTTATACAGCAGCTATGAAGAGAAATATGCTCAGGTTTGGACATGCAGTATGTTTGGTTCTTGGTTTGAATAAATGCTAATATGTACCCTATTTACGTATTCTTCAAGGGCGGATCCAGGGAAGTGGGTCCATGAGTCGGATCGCCCACCGGAACACGCATAGGTGTCCAAGGTAAGTCTGCTGAGCGGCGTAGTTCATATATGCAACAGGTCCGAAGTCCCAGTGATACAGCGTGTGTTTCAGATGGAGGTAGGGGAGTCCTCTCGAGGGGGGATCAGCCGATCGTCAGAGTGGGAGGTCGTCAAACAGGGAATCTAAAACATTCTTAATTTTTGCCAATTCCCTCAATATTTGCCCATTTACTTTGGATTTATCACCCATTCATCGACGAAGGGTGGGGGCGTCGGGGGTGGGGGAGGATTTCACGCCTCAGGGAGGGGGAGAAGGGATTTTCGGATTTCGGCGCCCCGGCGGGGGGGGTGCGACGTTATAAAGGAATGGAATGCGGCTTGTTTGGAGGGGGAACGGGACGCTTCTGGATCCACATCCGTGATATTCTGAATCCGCGCTGGTATTCTTTTATTTTCTTTCACTAAAAAGCACTATCGTAAGCGACATTTGAAAACAGGCTAGGCGGATTTCCATTTTTTTGTCGTTAAACTTTTCTTCAGCTGAATTAACACAAATTATGCAACTAAAGTGCAGCCTGTGCCATTCACCCTAAATACTAAATCTGAGCTTAATTTCATGTCCTTATATAAGACTAAGGTTATATATACAATCAAAGGCTCAGTACTTAAGCCCCAGAAGTTGAACAGACTAATATGCTCCGTTTCTTACCCGCATAGTGTATTGACGGCAAATTTGCAATGGTCAATTATTCAACAGAACACAGTAAAACCCACTTAGTATTGGTATAGCATAGACCTGCTGATACTCGACTCTGATAAAGTATGACATTCTTTAGCTTTTCACTGTGTTCTACGTCAAGGTCGTTTTCGGAATTACCGACGGGAAAATTATGACTCACTTTGTCGCTTATAAAAACGACTACCTCCCATGTTCTTGACCCACAAATTAAGATCCACGGCATGTTTTTGGCC
This sequence comes from Trileptium ribeirensis, assembly GCA_030248225.1. Taxonomy (NCBI): domain Eukaryota; kingdom Metazoa; phylum Nematoda; class Enoplea; order Enoplida; family Thoracostomopsidae; genus Trileptium; species Trileptium ribeirensis. The sequence continues at coordinate 1,031 of JASANE010024817.1, read as the reverse complement.
ATCCCTCAGCCATGATGTTGAGAACCAAATATCATTTCCATCAAGATCTTGATCATACAAACTCAGCCCTTCATTATGTTCTTGATCGACAAATACATACCCCGGCATGTTCTTGATCACTAAATGCAGAAACTCTATTAAAAATTATAGGTGTCAAGAAATAGCAGGGGTTTGATTTTGGTGAATCAAGAACATGGCTGGGTCTGAATTTGGTCATTAATAAAACGGCAGGTGGTCTGAATTTGATAAGTCAAGACATTGGTAATCATGTTCATAATGGGCAAAATGAGTCATAAACCTGGCGTCGGTAAAACAGAGAATATTTACAAGGAAAGCTGAATAGTGTCTTACTGTCCAACAGAGTCGACTATCATCCGTTCTTGGTATATCTAAATAAAGTTATCCAAACACGTTAATAATACATTGCGTACCGTATTTGTATACTGTCCACTTTTGATGGATCTTGATGACAAACGACTCGACCAGATGCCCAAACACATCTTCCAGCAGCCAGCGTTTCAATAATATAACACAAAAATTGAATTAAGCTAAGTGCAAAGGGCAATGAGCAACTCCGGGAAGCGGCAATGGAAGTCATGAACAATCTTTTTTTAATAATGTAAGTTTACGGTTACGCAACGAAGTGCTATCTAAACTGCACTATACAAGTAATAATATGACAGTAAATGAACTTTTATATATTAATAATCCCAATAACTGCATGGCGCTACGAAAGGATCTGAGATGCAATTTGAGTATATATGTAACCGACTAATCAGGGGCAACTGCTGCACAAAATACGAAGCAACACGTATGAAGAAATCACTCACAAGAGAGGGTGAATCATGAACAATCTTTTTTTAATAATGTAAGTCTGCGGTTATGTAACGAAGTCCTGTCTAAAGTGCACCAAAATAATATGATGCAAATGAACTTTTATGTAATAATAATCCCAAGAACTGCATGGCTCTACGAAAAGATCTGAGATGCGATTTTAGTATATATACTGTTATATATATATAGTATATATA